>JAMLFT010003211.1:0-22726 GCA_026544285.1 Pachyrhizus erosus | reverse complement strand
AAAATGAAACTTTTAATTAATTAAATAAAACTATTAGGTGAGAATAGTAAAAAGAAAAAGAAAACCACCTCAATTATTTTGAAAGTTAAAAAAAAAAAATGAAACCATGGTAACTAAAACACTTGAGGCAAAATTGGGAAATATCCTAGCATTTATATGTGAAGGCATAATTGGGGATTATCTTAGCATTTATATGTGGAGTATGACAGTGGATCAAGTTCTTAAATCTCTGTTAGAGCAGCCACTTCATTCTTGGTGCTGGGACAACACAACGTAGTTGTTTTGTTTTGTTCAGATTTTGCTTCATTTCATTCTCACATAATAACCAACCACATTCTGCATGTCCAATTCTTTTTCCTAAATATCTCATCTTCTCTCACGCCAATCCAAATCCCTTTTCAAACCGCCACAATCATTCATTCAATTACTTCACACCCTCTACTCTCTTTACTCTCGCTCCACCCCTTCTCCAATTCGCTACAAGGTATCATTTTGACGACAACCCAAGTTTGCTTTTCAGGAAATTGCTTTTAATTTGCAATCTTTTCAGAACCCCTTTTCTCTGATTCTGTTTTTTTTTTGTCAGGTTTTTCCACATGGAGATCGATAGAGCAATTAGAGAGTGTGACGATCGAAGACTTCAGACCAAATACAACAACGCCACCTATGTTGTTCAGAGAGCTTTGGCTTTGTATTCGTAAGTTGTTCTTTGTCTCCTATGAACTGGGACGTGCAATTTGTGGAATTGGTATCTTAAACTTTTCTATGAGATGGGTTTGAATTTCATGTGTGAAGAATTGGATTCATTTGTTGGTTAGTGTAAATCACAAGAGGAGAAGAGTGTTATTTGCTGTTGACTTGATTTTTGTTGTTGTTTTGATTGGAAAGGTGAATGGGTGCTCAATGAGGATGGATTCTTGATTTATGTTGGATCCATTTGATGAGATTATGCGGTGTATTGAATTTCCTTCCTTGATTATTATTGTCTCAGAGGCAATCATTTTTTAAAATGTTTATAAGTCTGCTAACTTGAAAATATTGCTGGAAATGTGATGTAAAGAGTTACGGTCTGTGATGATGTTCCATTTGGTCCTAGTTACTGGAGAATACTTACGACGTGTTATCTGAAAACTGGAAATAGCTTTTATTTTGATATTTGATATTTGTAATTTGTATTTTGCGAAGAAAGGACGATATGCACTCCATCTGTCGATTTTTTAACAGGGTACCTATTCTCAACAACTTAACTACTCTTACAGCTTCGTAGGAAGACTATTTTGTGTTGGGTGATGGCGGAATTGGGGACTTGAAATTTGATTTTTAAGGACAAGTGCATACATCATAGATTGATGCCCCCTACTTTTTGGTGTCTTTTTGCTATAAGTCATACCCGTTTTAAATTATTAAATGGAAAAAAAAATTTAGACTTTTGATGTCCATCCATCTTTTCAATACTGATTGTCCTTTTTAGTGTAAGTTGTCTGATGTTCGCGTGTATTAATTAATTTCTTTCTACAGTATTGAGGAAGTTGCCTTCAGCTTCAATGGAGGAAAGGATTCAACGGTAAGTTTTAATATTTGTAATCTTTTATCTCCTATCAGAATTTATGGGCTTATTAATGGCGTTTTTGAGCTTTGGCATGCAGGTTTTGTTGCACATACTCAGGGCTGGCTATTTCTTGCATAAAAAGGGGCAAAATAGTGCCAATGGGGATCTAAAAGATTTTCCAATTCGAACAATATATTTTGAGAGTCCTTGTGCATTCCCAGAAATCAACTCATTTACCTATGATACTGCTGCTACGTGAGTGAAGCTTCTTCTTCCTTTCTACTTTTTGAATTTATTTTTATTTGTCATTGCAGTTTATATAATATGTAGAGGTGATATTTTCCTCCCATAATTTTTATTGTTTGTAATATTTAAACTTGGAGGCTTGTCCACCTTTAAAGATGGAGCAACTAATGATTTTTTTCTGAGCAGCTATGGGTTGCAAATTGACACCATTAGCTTAGATTTCAAGTCTGGTTTGGAGGCGATGCTAAAGGAAAAACCAATTCGAGCTATCTTCCTTGGAGTTCGAATTGGAGACCCTACTGCGGTATCCTTATTTCTTAACCAAGAGATGATTTTTTTTTTTAAATTACATATTCTCTGATCTACTATATGTCCAAAACTCAATGTATTTTGTGCAAGCTTATTGAAAGCAAGATTTTATTTGAATGTGCTTGAGGCTCTGTAAAATCAACATTCAAAAGCAAAACGCAAGTGAAGACTTTACATACAATATGTAAACATCTTTCAAAAAACTACACACATATATTACTATTCATAGATATATGTTATAAGGAGAAAGATAGGCTACATACTCGTTACTCAATAAGTTGCAATCTAGTAAAGATAAAATGGCTTAAACCATCACAAGAACAATACTTATTATAGCATAAAGTGGCACGTGTCATTAACTCATTATAACTTCTAAACAATCCTAGAACACCTCAGCATTGTCATTAATCTCATTATATATGATCGTTAGACATATTATGTATAACTTATGACGTGCCAATACTACAATTATGGAACAATTTCAGCATGCATTAAATATCTCAATTCTAAACCGTAAATTTTCCACACTACGCTAAGCTCAAAATCACTGTAATTTGCCCATAGTGCAAATTGAACCTAAGCTTTAGGTTCCCCAAATCCCCTTTTCTGTATAACCTTGCTATTGGTTTGAAAATCACCAGAATACAATAGCTAATAATAATCAGAATATTGCTGAACAGATATCTCTAAGTTGTTGAGGAGAGGATAATTAGGGCACATGTGCAAGATCATCTCTTTGAAGAATGTCAAATGCTTGTGAATATTGAAATTAATCAAGAAGTTCGGCAGTATACATTGTTTTTGATTTGAGGTTCCCTTTATTATTATTTCTTTAAAAATATATCCTTTGACATGTTGGGCCAAACCTGGAGATGTTTTCGAAAGCCTAACACTAACACATACCTGAAGAAATGGCTCAAATTTCAATTTAACATAATATGAAAACATGTGTCAAATTACTTATCAGAATTTTGATTTTTCCTTAAGACAATTTTCAAACATGTTTGTTCAAAAACAATTTTGAGAAAATTATCAAGTGTATGGCCTTAGTAAAAGCTTAAAATTGTATGATTTTGTGCTTTAAACCAATATTTGATTACCACGGCTTTTTGAAAACTGGAATATTGACATATTCTATTCATACATGTGTGCTCCTACCTTACAGGTTGGTCAAGAACAATTCTCCCCTAGTTCGCCTGGGTGGCCACCTTTCATGAGGGTGAATCCCATTTTAGATTGGTCATACAGGTTAGATTTTTTTTTTTCTATGCAGTTTCTTCTTCATGCATTTAGTTAAATAAAATTAGAAGCAGTGCTTATATGTCGTTCTTTTCTTTTAAACTCTTATCTGATGAGTAAGCAATATAAAGATCTGAAATAATAGAATTCTCTCTTAAACACATTAGTGGTCGGTGCCAACTTGTATGGAAATCCTTTCATTTTCTAATAAATTTCTCATATACAAGGTCTGCCATCACATATTTGTTAGTGTTAGATGATATGTTTAATGTCCCTAAAAGTATTAGAGACAGACATTTGTGGTTATTAGTCGTAAGCTGTGCCACTAACAGATAGACTACCTAATTTCCAAATTGATTTTTTTTTTTTGGCACATTTTTTCCCTACTTATATATCTAAATTCTTCCCTTTTGAAGACAGCCATATCAATATTTATGGTTAATTCTTGTCCTTGGCACAAGTTCTTAGATTTATAACCTTTTGGCAATACACAGACTTTCATGTTTGACTAGCCATGCAAATGAATAGTTAGAGAAAAGTAGAAAGCCTCAGGTAAAAAGATGAAGGGTAGCTTGTTAAAAGCAAAAAAAGATGTTACTCTAAATGGGATTTTTTTTTTTAAAACCTATGGCCATTTCCTTCTGTTTTTATTTTTTATTTTCAATTTTTAATTACAATTCTGCCATCTTATTTTAAATCTATTTTTATTTTCAAAGATTTGTACAGGAAACATAGAATAAAAAAATGTTGTTTTTAGTGTTTCCTGTATAAATCTTTGGAAATAGAAAACATATTGAGTACAGGGTGACAATTTTGTAATTAAAAGGTGAAAACAGGAAATGAAAACACAAGTAAATGTGCCCTTATTTTCTTGATATAACCCAATGGCATTGTTTGATCCTTATAGTCAATCCCATCTACTGGGACAAGAATTGGTTGTTATATTTTATAACTTCTTTTTGCAGTAATCAGAATTTTTCGAAGGGTATTTTTCTTAGCAAGTAACTAAATAACTCAGAGAAATTATTTGGTTTCTTTCTCTTAAGTTACATGTTAATTTGATAGCACTATCACTTGGAAAATATAGTGTTTGTTCTTTTCCCTGATAATTTATGTTGATGCTTTTGGAATGTGATAATGTTAACTGCTTCATTTACTTATGGTGGTTATATTTCTATACAGAGACGTGTGGGCCTTCCTTTTAACTTGCAAGGTGAACTATTGCAGCCTTTATGATCAAGGGTAATAATAAATATGCTGAACCTTATTGATGGAATTTATTCTATCTGCCTGTGATATTTTTCTTTTTTGTTTAACATTTTTCACCAGAATAGGGAACAATGGGAAAATAATTGGATGAAGATCTTATAAATTCTTTTTTCATCACATGCGAACTATTTAAAAAACCTTCACTAAATAACCCTAGTCTGACTGATACATTCTATTGCTGAATTTAATACTTGGTCCATCATGGTTGACATTAAGTTCTAGTTGTTTGTGTTTATTCCAGGAAATTTGGTGTGCAATTATTTCTTTATTATTTGTGCAGTTATACCTCAATTGGGAGCATATATGACACAGTTCCCAACTCATTATTATGCGTTAGCAATTCTTCCAATAAATTCAAACCTGCATATTTACTTGCTGATGGAAGATTAGAAAGGGCAGGGAGGGCTAAAAGGCCATCTCTGTCTACTGGTAGACAAAGCAATGGCTTGACTAGCCTGGATTCACATAAAAACAGCATGCTCACAGCATCAATCATTGCTGTGGGAGATGAGATTCTGTAAGTACCTCGATATCACATGGATAATTGGAATTTGTGGAATGTATTGGAAACACTATCTTGTATGAACTTGTATACCCTACTGTATAATTTTCCATTGGGAGGTTTCACAATTTTATGAGACTATTTACCCAGTTTTAAAGCTTGTTTAACCTACTGTACCTATTGTTGAATCTCTTGATTGTGTGCTAGATGACTTGTTGCCATCTTGCTGAGCTTCCTATATCTTGCTTCTTGACATAGAAGCTCTTTTATTAATCTTGAAAATAGTAAACACCTCAGAAATTAACTTCAAATTTTCAATAATCACCTGAGGAAAGAAAAGATTAAATGAAAATAAATTTAAATTTTAAAAATCTATCATGTTATGTTGTGTAGCAAACTCAAATTTTTTATGATCCTTTAACTGTATTGGTGATGTTCTCTTTTTCTTTACTCTGTTCCATAGCTCAGGTTTGGCATTGTTGAGGATCAGTTGGGACCATATTTGTGTAGGAAGCTGCCTTCCATTGGTTGGTCTGTGTTTCAGCTTTCTGTTGTGCACAACAATGTGAGTTCATTTCTGCAGAAGCCCTACATACGTTTATATAAACTGTTCTGCTTTGCTGACATCAGCACTTGAAGGTGTTATTATGGGTCTGTTGATAATGATCCCATGCAAACTCTAATTTAGGCATTCTTCACCTAATATTATAATTTCATGGTTTGTAACTTGTGTCTTCTGTACCAGATAGATTCTGTGGCCAAAGAAGTTGAGCGACAAAAATCTAAAAGTGATATGGTAAGATACACACACTTAGAAAAGTTGTATGTGCGAATTTCTTGATGATAAAATGATGGTTCAGGATATTTACGTGGCCTACTTCTTGTAGGTATTTATATATGGAGGTGTAGGCCCACTGCATTCAGATGTCACCATAGCAGGGATTGCAAAAGCTTTTGGTGTTCGTTTGGTGCGTTACTTCCTTCATTTGCTGTATTTTAAATTTGGGGCTACTATAATCATTCCCTAAATATGTTGTGTCCATCCATATCTATTAGAGTAGTTAGTCTTCTGCAAGTGTAGTCATGTAGTTAATACTGCTGTTGTTAGAAATAGTTTAAACTGTCCAGCATAATGCTGTTAACAGCATTCGGTTATGGGTTCTGTGGCCTCTGTTAAAGGGGGATAGCTTAACTCTTGTACGTATTGTAATTATCCTAAGTTCATTGTATCTGAAAATAGTAACACACTCAGTTCAGATTACATCTCAATTTCTGTGTTATCTCATCTCTCACTTTTTCTCATCTTACCGGAATCTCTATATCATTACCAATTGATTATTTGCTTTTGATGTAGGCTCCTGATGAAGAATTTGAAGAATATCTCAGGCATATTATTGGTGATCAGTGTACTGGTGACCGGAATGAGGTAATTAATTTAGTTTAGAAATTCTAGGTTTTATTGGGAACTTTTGATGTTTCCCTTACAGCTTTTGGGTATGAGACTAATCCTCATTTTGGATACTGAGGCTGTTACTCCCCACAAGTGCTTTTCTATTGGCTCAAATGCTACATTGTGCAGGCCCCTCAACCACTGGTTATTTATTACTTACCAAAAAATGCTAATTATTTATCTTAGGCTTAACTTCAAAATTATAATTTATGATGTTGTGGTTGAAAAAAACACTTGTTTGATTTCAGTTGTCTAGTAAATGGGAGGAGGGGGTGAGAAATACAGCGTGTTTTTTTAATATGGCTGTACCGTAAGTTAAGAATGTACCCAATAATTGTTTCTTTGATAGGAACATTTGATTCTGTGACATATGAATATGACTTTCATGCTCACACAAATGGAAAGGTCATTAATTAACTTTTTAAAAAGGTCCAATCCTTAACAACGCCAGAGCAAGTGTCTCAGGGCTGTTCATAGTTTTAGGAAAGTTTTTTAAAATACTGCTTTATTGAATGTTTGCTTTATCTGCTTTCTCCGCACAATATACTGTGTCATGACGTTTTGTAGTATGTACTGTAGTTCTTAAATATTGATCTTTCCTTGCCTTTCACCTTTCAGATGGCTCAATTGCCTGAGGGCATAACTGAATTATGGCATCATGACAAATTGTCTGTGCCGTTGGTATGTACTCAGTAGTTCATTATCAAAACTTATTTCCTTGTATGTCATTCACCAGAAATTCATTTTCACATTAAGGAGAAACTGAAATAAAATTCTTGTACTTTTATTTGTTGTGATCAACTCCTATGTTGCATATGGTGAAAAGAAGAATGTTAGCAACACTCTCTAACACTCTTTGTGATTGGTTAGAATTTATTGAAAACCACTAATTTTGGTAAATCTCACTTCTCATTTAATGATTCTCTTCTAATTTAGAAATGAGACCTATTAAAATTAATAATTTTCAATAAATTCTAACTAATCATGGATAGTGTTAGAAAGAGTGTTAGAGATAGTGTCACTAGCATTCTTTATGATGAAAATATTGCAGCAATACTGGTTTTAACTGTTTGAGATAATTACTGTTTTTTGCAGATCAAGTGCCAAAATGTAATAATTCTTAGTGCAACAAATGTTTCGGAGCTGGAAAAGCAGTGGGACTGTTGGATTGAATTAGCAAAATCTAGTGACTTACTAGCATTGCTGGAACCATATGTATCAAAGCACGTAACAACTAATCTGTCAGATGTATGTACTATCATATATCATGATACATCTGGCATGATTTCATTCTCTGTGATGTCAAGATTATTTGGAATTTTGTTTTCTTTTAATAAATGGACACAGTTACTGCCTTTGTTTAAATTTCACTTGTAACATGTGTTCTGCAGGCTTTATCAATGGTGAGACTCATCATTATGTGCCCCATCCTTTTTTATTTTTTACCACTCCTGATTGACCTATGTAAATGCAAGTATGTCGCAAATGATTTTGCTTGCATGTAATAAAAATTACCAGTGGTGCAATTGATGTGTACTGAAATATCTTGGATGAAACTATAAAATAGTAGCAGCAAGAGACAATTTATTCTGATGAGAGCATGCAGCATCCATATGCTCGGTTTTCCTTGTTTCTCTGTAATTTTTCGTCCCCTGAGCTCATCTGATTTTACTTTGGGACATCTATACTGCAGGTTGAAATTGCTCAACCTCTGTCACAGCTTTGCCTTGAATTTCCAGACCTTTATATTGGTATGAAATATGAAGTTTATGAGTTGATGTGACGTTTACCAGTATATGACTCATTATCTATCTATATTTTTAATTGTATTTCTTCTTTGTAACATCTAGATTGTTACCGCAAAGCCAGATATGGATCTCTTATAGTAAGCTTCAAAGGAAAGGTACAATGAAACTTCCCTATTCTAGTCATTGTTTTCAGAAAAATAAGTTTGCCTGTATATATACCAGCCGTTCTAATTTTGTTACAGGACCTAGCACGCATTGAATCAGCTATAAAAGCATTACACAAGAAGTTCCAACCCAGTGCTTTCATTGAGATAAACTAGGATGCTGTTTTAAATGTTATGGTCCATTTCTTTTGGATGCCAACAGAATGAAAACCTTTCATGGCTGGGATCATATCATTCTCATATTATCTACAAATATAAGATGCATTGGGAAAAAAATGGAGTGGGAAGAAAATCAAGGATGCTGCTGTGTTGGTAGAAGAAAGAACAAAGGTTCAAGCAAGTGGCTGAAGTTTCAATTCTATTGCCATACACAGCACTTTTAACTGCTTCATGGGGCATGGACAATCTATTCATTATTATAGAATTATTATTAAATTATATCAACTTACATCACCAGTCAAGTATACAAGTTTTTTCATTGAAAATCCTGAAGTTAAAACCTTTATTTAGCACGGCGAATTGCATCATCAGCTTTGGCTGCTATATAACTGATTTTTATGTTGATTAAAATATACTTGCTCTATAGTTAGCAAGAAGTAGGTCATATGGTGTATGAACCATTTTGCCAATTTTTTTAACCATTCAACACTGAGGCATAATTGCACAGTGCAATAACGTATTTATTGAGAAAGTCACCGTATCCCTTTTCTTTTTAACTTTTACATTTGTGGGAGTGGACACCTCTCACTCTCACGTCTGATTGATTTTGAGTTTTGTCAACGAAATTCTATTTTTTCATACAAGATCAATGACTGGTTTTTGAATGGACGAAATACAAGACACCTGTATTGGAAGAAAGGATTTTTCACCTGGACTGAAATTCAGATTACATACAATCCATGATTAATGAAACTATGGGCAAATAAATTAATATTGAAATATTAAATTACTAGTAATTTCTCATTTTATATAAAAAGTCAACTTTGTTATTTCTAACATCAAATAATTAAGAAATGAACAGTTGAACGTAGAGTTTTGTGTCTTAACAAAGAGGGGCAAAGGTTTTGTTTGAGTGCCAACCTTTGAGGATAGAAGATTCCAAGAGATGAAGTTTGTAGTCAATCAGAGAACTGGGAGAAGTGAGCATGATGGCTACAAGAATCTTTTTTTAAGCGAGACAAGAAAATAATTATAATATTTTTACTGAAGAAAAATATCAAAAGTTTTTATAAAATACATAATCTCATGAATCTCAATCTTAGTCTCTCTTTCTATTTTGAAATTTGATATATTGTATTAGTGTGCCTAGTGTTAGAAAAGCCATAAAAATAGGATAAAATGACAAAAGTAATATCAAATTATTTGAAAGAAAATTGTTTTATGGGAGTAACACTTAATTTTTTATGGGTCAAAAATAAAATTATCCAACAAGTTCTAGTAAAAAAAAAAGGTAAAAACCAAAGGAATATCATATACTAGAAAAGACAAAAATCAAAGGAATGTTATACACTAAAAAAGATAAGAACCAAAAGAATATTGGACACATGAAGATCAACATTGAAAGTGTGAAGTTTGCCAACCAATCACAATCTTGCTTTTTTTGTGCTTTCAGAAGTAAGAATTTTCATTTGCATCGATGCAAATGGATTTCCAAACACACTCAATCAACTATCCAATTACATTAACAAGGTCAAGAATAATTTTTATTGTCCTAACTCTTAAATAAATTAATAGAATGAAGAAGTTGAGAATACAAATGATTTTGAGGATAATCCTTCAAAATTAGTAACTTGACTACATGCAAATCTCGTTTAATCCATATATTTATCACTTTTTTATTTTTTTCATTTTAATTAATTAAATTATTTTTATAATATTTTAAATAAATATGTCAAGTCTAAGATTTAATTTAAAAAAAATGTGTACATAATTAAAAATTAGACTAAACTTTTTAATTTTAAAAAAGATGAAAACTAAAATTACTAAAAAAGAACCAAAATTACAGAAAAAAATTAAAAAGGTATCAAAATTATAATTTAACTTGAATTTTTCTGTGAATTTTATTTGTAGTAAGAGTTGGGTTAGCCAAGTTCCAATTTCCTTCAAGCCACTAAAAAAGCGTCTTTCTTACATGTCTTCATGAAAGATGCAATTCGCTTATATTTTATTTACCAATTTATGTTCTGATTCTTGACATGTCGCGTCTCACATTGTAATTAATTCTACTTTATTTCTTAATAAAACTCGTTACAACATAAATAATTTTATAATTTATAATTCAGTATTAATTATAAGTCAATATTAATAAGTTGGATTTAATTAAAATATATAGTCTAGGTCAATTAATCAAATATTGTCATACCATTAAAAATATTAAAATTTGTAATTATCATTTTAATATTCATAATTAAAGTGCTATATAATTAATTGATAGTGTAACAAATTTTATACTAAAATTAAATTAGAATAATATTTTTTTAGTACAATAATAAGATTATTTATTAACCAATAATCTTAATCTGTTTATAATTTTTTTTGTCATAACAATAACAATATGAAGTATTTTCCAGATAATTAATCTTCATTGACTGATTATCTATAATACGACTTCTCTTTTTATTTTGTTTTTTCATTTACAAAAGTTGAAAAATAAAATTTTATTTAAAAAATTTGAATCCAGTATCATTGGCAGCAAGAGGTTTAAAAATAATAGTTATGGAGAGAGTGATAGTGAAATAGGGTTGGGGTTGGGGAAAGAAACAATGGAGGGAAGCATGAGCAACAACTTAGATAGGGCAAAGAAAGGGTTAGAAGGCACTGCCATTGATTTACCCGTTAACCCTCCTCACAACTTGAAAAGCGCTACCAGCGATGACGACTTCACCAACATTCTCTCACACATCAAATCCTCCAAAACCCCCGTAAGCAACCATTCATCGCTTTATTTTATTTTTATTGCCTTCTATGCGATTTCTTATAGGAGACATGTCTTTGATTCTTCTGTTCTGTCACCAAATTCTTTTCAGGCTGTTATCAATTACGGCGCTTCTTGGTATGTTCCTGTTTCTCTTTAATAATGTGTTCCTTCTAATTCCCAAATCGTATAATTCTCTTTCTGGTTGAAATTTTGTTTAGGTGATCTTTGGAAGTTCATTTTGTTTGGATTTGGAATAATGGAATTGAACATGGTACATAGCATAGGAGAAAGTATGTGGTTATAATCCGGGCGGCATTACTTTTTTGTCTGGTCTTGTGATTGAAAACTAACTTGGTGTGGCATGGTTGACGCACAATCATATCCCTAGGGCATGTAGTTTCAAGTGTGATTGATATTTAGGTTTGTATGTATGAAAAATTATTTATTTGGAGAAACCAATTCCTTATATAGATTTTGGTACAGTGATAAGTTTTTGATTCTTAAGAAGTTATTAGGTGGTTTATGATTATTATGGTCTATTCTAATCTCTACATGACACATAATTAAATGTTTTTAATTCTTTCTTGTAAATTAAAATTTTTAAATATTTGTCACATAAATATTAGTTAAGCTCATAGATATCTCATAATCCCTGACTTTCCAATAATTTTTTGTCTTCCCATCAACTGGCCTGAAAGATATTCGGGCACCCAAAAAAAAAATACTTTGTTGTCTTCCTTTCAAAGAATATTGAAGTGTCAATTAGAGTTGTAACATGCGAATTATAAGTTTATAAAAATGCATTCAATGCCTTAATTGTTTTTTTGTTTTAAAAAAAAAAGAATCCATTATTGACTATTGTTTCCTGGTTTTTCAGGTGTCGTGTTTGTAGCCAAATTCTCCCAGCATTCTGTAGACTGAGCAATAATTTTCCAAAACTTACCTTTTTATATGCAGATATTGATGAATGCCCAGAAACAACTCAACACATTCGGTACACTCCCACCTTCCAATTTTACCGGAATGGTGAAAAGGTAGATGAGATGTATGGTGCCGGCGAAGAGAGGCTCCATGATCGCCTGTGGTTGCACTCTTAACTCCGTGTGAGAGAAACATTAAATTTGCAATTTCTCTATCTATGTAAATAGCATTGTCAATCATGAACGATTCTGTGAATGCTAGAACAAAACCTAATTTTTCCATGTCTCCATAAGCAATTGTCTTTTATGTGGTAAATAACTTCATAAATTGACCCCCTCAAGAAAATAAAATCAACATCCTAATTTTACACCAACGCTCAAGGATTGGTTAAACAAAATAAATTTAAATTGAGGGGTAAAACCAAAAAGATAAAAAAGGTAGCTAATGCTGCATGCTCTCCTGTTGTGCTAACGTGTATATTCTCCCTTTTCTCGTCCAAGATGTGAAACGTATCTTCAACAAGAGATGTACGCATTGAAGCTTCCTTATTTCCCTTTTACCCAAAATCTGAAAGTTGTCTATGATGATAACCACCTGTAGCAATGAACACCATAATGGGTGGCTAATTCAAGCGTTTGACTTGAGGATCTTCACTGTCTCCCAAGTGAAATCAGGATCATCACGTCCAAAATGCCCATAAGCAGCAGTTATCTGGTACCTGAAGTTACCTCCTCTCGTGAGATCAAGATTCATGGCAATCATTCCTGGCCTGAAGTCAAAGTTCTCCTTTATCAGAGTCAAGATGTCACTGTCTGGAATCTTTCCCGTTTTGTATGTCTCTACAAACACTGAAGTGGCTCTGCGACCCCAATTGCATAAGAAACCTGCACAATACAACGCCGTGCAAGCCCTGAAGCTACAACACTCTTGGCTGCTTGCCTAACAATGGATGCACCACTCCGATCAACCTTGGTTGGGTCCTTGCCAGAGAAGGCGCCACCACCGTGAGCACCCTAACCGCCGTAGGTGTCAATAATGATCTTCCTTCCAGAGAGTCCTGCATCTCCATGGGGTCCACCAATCACAAACCTACCTGAGGGGTTGAGGTGGAAAATGGTCTTATCATCAAGGTATTTGGCTGGGATGACAGGTTTGATCACATGCTCTTTCGTCATGCTGAGATGAGATGAGAACTGTGTGGACCCGGATAGGGATCATGGCTCCACCATCGTTCTTGTACTCAACTGTCACTTGGGTTTTACCATCTGGCCTCAGCCAGGGGCATGTTTTGTTCTTTCTCACTTCAGTGAGCTTGGCACCTAGTTTAGTAGCAAGCACATGAGTGAGTGGCATTAGCTCAAGTGTTTCATCTGTGGCATAGCCAAACATATGGCCTTGGTCACCAGCGCCAATTTCCTCGGGTTTCTTGGACATGTGACCGTGAACTCCTTGAGCAATATCAGGGCTCTGTTGCTCGATGTTGACCAAAACTTTGCACTTGTCTGCATCAAGACCAACATCTGCTGACACAAACCCAATGCTTCTGCAAGTGTCTCGAACTACTTTCTCGTAGTTCACATTGGCCTTGGTTGTAATCTCACCAAAGACCAGAACCATGTTAGTTTTTGTATAGGTCTCACAGGCTACCTTGCTTTCTGGGTCTTGCTCCAAGCATGCATCCAGGATGGCATCTGAAACCTGGTCACACAGCTTGTCGGGATGACCTTCGTTTACAGATTCTGAGGTGAAGAGGAAAGTTTCCATCTCTGGTGTTTAAGAAAACAAAGAGGTTAATGACTTCAAAATATGGTTACATATTCTATTGCATGAACCCAACAATCTTTATATTATTATAACAATACATGTCTATTAAAGTAAAATAAAAAAGATAGTTTGATAAATATTTATTATTTTTGAAAATATTTTTAAATTTATTTTAATTAAAAAATAAAAATATTAAATAAATAAATGAATAATATAGAATAGAAGAAAGTGAGAAATTATAACTTTCATTATTATAATATTCGCATCCTTTTAAATAATAATAAGATGATGAAAAAACATGTATAATTTAGATTTTTAGAAATGAGTTATGTTTAAAAATAATTTTTAAAATTTTATAACAAATATAAAAATATTATATTTTTATCTTAATATTCTTAAAAATGGATTTTTTTAACCCTAAATCCTATATTCTAAACAAACATATTTTTAAGATAACTATTGTAAAATTTTATTAACTTATTATACATAATGATTTATAATAAAAAGAATATATGATTTATAATTAGACAATAGTATTATATTCATTATGTTTTTGTGAGATTTATATTATTTTTTTTGAGAAAGAATGAAAAAAATCATTTAATGTTTTGTTTTCCTCACTATAAACTATAGGTGTAAAAAATGACATATAAGGGCAACATCATTAACTAACTTTTATTTAAAATCGTAGAGTTTTATGTAGATCCATGAAAAAAAAAAAGTTAAATGTGACTGTTCGCAGGTCCGTAGTTAAATATTCAATAAGTGAATCTAATGATGAGGAAAGAAAGTGGTATTTGTAATTATTTTATTATTTAAAGAATAAAAAAATACACATCTATTTTTGCGTTTGAGTGAGGGAATATTTGCGAAAGCTTGCATTACAAACAAACAAGTCTGAAACGACACAGAACCAACGATTCAATTATCTTTCCTATATAATTGGCATTTTCTTTCTTTCATTACTTAATCCAAACATAAACAAAGAAGCAGCACAGACACAACAAACAGAGAATACATGAAGCCAATATAGATCTGCGAACAAAAGCTGTATATTACTAGATCCAATTAAGTTGACAAGGGTAATAATTCTGCACATTAATGAAAGTAGAAAAAGCAAAAATACACCTTATCTTAACAATTAATACTAAGCGCTAGATCTAAAATAGGATGCAAAACAACAAATTCTAAAAAGCAAGCATTGATCGAAGATCTGATAACTACAAACGCTGGAAGCATAAATATGGTAGAAAACTGAATTGTATGATATGAAAGTAATAGAGATACATACCAGCCATGCTTACTGCTTTTAGCGAATAAGGGGAATTATTGATATGCAAGAAACGTGAAGAAACAAAGAGGAAGGTCAAACAGAGCTAGTGTGACCTATATATACACACATTCAGGAAAATAAAAAACACAAGAATTTCACCTTTCTCTCCTACTTTTTTTACTCCCATTCTTTATGTGAATATAAAATTAATATAATTTAAATATAAATTTAATCTCTAAAACAATTAAATTTTTTTATTTTTATTTTAATATATTAAATAATTTTTTATTTTAGTCTCTAGTATATTGTAAATGATGATATATTAAAGATGTTGATAGTCCAATAATTTATTATTTAGAACATAAAAAAATTTAAAATATAATTATTATAAAAATTCTATGTGATTGTCCTATCAAATTTTTTTTAAATACATGATAAATTATTGGACTATCAAAATTATTATTACGACATCAACTAATATTATTAATTGACAATAAAGACTAAAAAATAACTTTTAAAAATAAAAATAAAAAGAAAATTCTAAAGAACTCCCATAAAAAATAATTTTGAAAATGTCATAAGTAATTAGACTGTTGAAATTGTTATTACAATATTATTTCATGTTATTACATAAAAATAAAAATAAAAATAAAAAATAATAATTTTTAAAAAATTAAAAAATGCTAAAGGATCACAATAAAAAATATTTTATTTTTCAAAAATGAAATTGATATTTAAATCAATATTTTTTCTAGCTTGTTACGAAATGTTTAGTAACTTTTAATTTTAATAATTTTATATAAAATACTATTAAAAAATTCATATAATTTATATATAAAAGTACTCCTTCACTTAAGACTTATTTGTTTGAATCAATTTCTTATACTGTACATTCATTACAATATGTTCATTAATTCTAATATAAAATTTGTAATTGAGATTAATTTTAAAACAAATGGACACTTAATAAATTTATTTCTTTTATAATTCTAAATGATAATTTTAATCGATCTGTCTGTTAAATATGCAATATTATGCTATCTATGATGTATATCAAATTTTAGATTAATCGATCTAACCTGCACATGTGAATCCAATTAAACTCGTTTCTTAGCTTGTTGAAATCCATTTTAATAGGTTAAATGGATTTACTTACATAATTCAATCTATTTTAACATTTCTAACTTGTGTAATCTTTGTATATGGAAGGAATTAGTTTCTAATAACAAATAGAAAGTCTAACAGTCAATTTCGACATATTTGCCTCGTAAGTTGCCATTTAACTATATATAGTGATAGGGCATATATTAGAACAAGAACAAATAGATTGTGACATGCCTCACAATTTGCATCATATATTCATTCATGCATAAAACTACAATAGCAAATGAGCTGGCCTCCAATACCTCTACTCATTCTGTTTAGCCACATAACAAGTTGCTCCTAAAAATCATAAATAGTACCATTAGAATCTTGAAAACCACTAACCATCTAACTCTACAAATATTCATTGTCCTTAGATGTGAAATGAAATTACTTGTTTTATGAATTATAGCCTTTTCCCTCATAATTTGTAGACCACAAATCTATTTTACTCATTTTCAAATAAAGCTAAAGAAGAGAACTTCACATTCTGGTCACCAACGTTCCAAATTCAAAGATCAGAGTTAATAAAGTGGTCCATGTGCAGGAAAGAATATTCATAACTAAATCAACAATTACTAAATATAACAAAGCGCAGAACATTGGATTTGGTAAATCGGATTGATGCCTAATTCAAGTCCAAAAGCAGCATTAATAAGAAAATGTTTATAAATTTGTTCTCCTTTTTTTTTATATAAATTAGTTATAACATTCTTTATAAAATTTGGACAGTTATATTCTCTTTAGAGTTAATTTTTCGAGTAGGGGAAGATTTTATTCATTCAAACTTCTCCAATTTTATTTAGTGTGAGTACTGAGGAGTGCTAGGCGTATTTTGAGTTTCTATCTTCCTTAAAAATATTTTTTTTAAATCACTTAAAAAGATAAATTGAGTGAAACATTATTCATAAGAAAATAAATTTTTTTAAAATGATTTTTTTTCTTTTGAATAAAGAATTTTAAAAAATTAAAAAGTATTTTTAATGAATTTTTTTTAAAAAAAAGTTAATTTTAAGAATTTTTAACTTCTATTTCTCATTTTATTTTACTTTAAATTTCATATATCTAAGCATACATAAAAAATATATATAAAAAATGATTTTCATAGTGTCAAGAAGTTGAAAGAAGGGTGAAAAGCCAAAAAAGGACATATGGTGAAACTGACACATAAAACTTTAAGAGATTCAAAGAGGAAGCACGTAAATACGACTTCATTAGGAATATCCTTGCAAAGCAACCAAATTTCCGGCTTAAACACTGAGATTGGTATACAATATTTAAAACTTAATTCATAAATCACTTTAACAGGTAATAAGTTGTAAAACTTGTCTGATAATTATTTTTACAAAATATCCTATGCTTTATATAAACTAGTTTATGATGAACCAACTTTTCCCTTTCTCAATCTTCACGTTAAGTCGTGTTCCTTTTGCGATGCAAGAGTTCCTTCATCAAGTGAAGGGAATGTTATAGCCTTTTTCTTTTAAAGCTTTTGTTTTGGGTCCAATATTGGGTCATCCTAATTCTTGGAACTCCTAAAAGTGAAGATCGAAAATAGAAAAAGGAATGAAGTGTATATTTAATTTCACATTAGATTATTCAAAATCATGTTTAAGTGTTAGCGTTTGTTAGGCTAAATTTTTTTAGGAACACTTCTAAGAGAGAAAAAAAAATTATAAATTAAAATTAGTTTATACATAAATTAATTTATAAAAATTCTCTTATATAATTTATTTAAAACATGAATTTTAATTTATAACAATATTATTTTTATTTTTTTAAAAAAATATTTTTTGATAAACTTTTTTGAACAAACTCTTAGTTAATATAATTTTAAATGAATATTTATATGTTTAATCTCACGTTGAAGAATTAATTTTTAGTTTAAAATTGATTGAGTTTAAATTAATTTTAAAAAAATTATATGTTGAATAAAAAATTATATAAATTTCATTACTAACTTCTTCTTCTTAATTCAACTATTTTTTAACTTTGTTTTTCTTAGTCGGGTAACAGAAAATAACAGAAGCCCAGCACAAGCCCAAACAGTAACACGACAACTACTCTAATCTATTTCTCTGGACGCCACTGCTTGAGAGGATGATGAAAATAAACATGGCTGAGCCCATCAATGGAAGATTGGAACCAAAGTCTTGGGCTTATTGTGGGCTTAGATGGATATGTTTGTTTGTGTAACCACTGCACTTTCCAAAAATTTAAGCTTATTGCATATAATGGCCCAGAATAATAATTCTAAAATGACTTTAAAACAAATATTTTTTTAACACATAAAGTGTAATTATATTTTGACCCAAAATACATAATTATGTTTTTAAAATTTTAATAATTCCTATAATCAAATCAATTTTACACACTGTAAATATTAAGTGCTTTTGAAAAAAATATATACAATATAAGATGTTGTAAAACTAAATATAAAAAGTCTTCATCAAATTGTATTGACATGATGATCTAGACAATTTAAATTAAATTAATTAAATTGATTTATATTACTTTAGTTATTAGTCATTTTTCACTTTAAATCTAAATCACATCAATTATAATTTATGCAGTTCTCAAATTTATTTTTTTTAACATAAACCAACTTGACAATTTAACCAATTATTTTTTAATATTTAGATTAATATATTTAAGATTATGAAACTTGATTTTTTTATTTTAATTTTTTCCTTTCTTTATTTTTTCATCCATTTTAATCATGATTATTTCTAGTATTACTTATTATTTTAATTTTTATATGTTTATTATGTAACTTTTTTACTATATTTTGGATAAAGAAGTTGATAATACATATAGACTACTATATAATAATAATTATAAAATATAAATTAAATAAATAATTAGTCTTTAAATAATAAAAAATATTTTTACTTTTCATTAATATAAAATTAAAAATTTGTATAAAATAGACAATACATGAATATAATAACATGTTTTTTTATTATAATTTGATGATACAAATCAAATCAATCAAAGTTTAATTAAATTGATTTATTTTAATTTTACTAAAGAATTTTAAACCTCAACCAAACTAATCCTATTAAAATAATCCATTTAAATTTAATTTTTCCTTAAACCTAAATTTAACCAACCTATCACACTAGCCGTACTAAATAATGCACTCAATCACCGTTTGGTCCATTGTTTCACGTGCATCATGCTGATCTGCATCCATACACGGTGCCTTTGTCATTGTTGTCTTCTTTTTTTCTTTCCTTATACGATTATAGCCAATGCTTGTCTTATTGTAAAATCATGTGAATAAATAGTAGTATTGGAAAATATGAGCAGCTGTTATACATAGATAAAAATGTAATCAACATAGTTCCTTATTTTTGTACACACTATACACACTGATATTATATTAATTTGGTATACATTTTTTTATCATCTACTTATTTATTTATTTACAATTATTTTAAAAATATAAAAATAATTTATTTTTCTCATTTGTTAGATCTTATTATAATTAATCAAATTAAAGTATAAAAATTGTGTGAATTTTTTTAAGTAATCACATCTATTTAAGAAATTTTAAATAGATATACGTGTTTAACTCATTTTTTTTTATGAAAAAGAGATTATATACGGACAGTATAAAGTAGTTTTATACTATGATTTAATTATAAATCATCTTTTATTTTTATTTTTTAAATAAAATTTTTAAATTTTAGAAATATATAGTTTTTTTTTTTTCATTTTCATTTTCAAGAGTTTATAATTGACAAAGTAGAAGAAGAGGTGTGACAACTTGAAACAAGATAAAAAAAGAAGGAAGGAAAACCTTAAAAAAAAAAAAACAAAGAGACAAAGTTCGTAAAAGAATTAAAAATAATATGATATATTTGTTGAGAGAGGTCAATGATTTAAATAAATTGTAATATTTTGAAGAATTAATATTTCACTCCTAGTTGAGACATATTTTGAATTTATAAAAAAATAAATAAATAAAGTGACGCACGAAAGGAGAAGCTGAGCATTCTACATTAAAAATTGTCACAACATGTACAAAGTAAAAATGATATAAAAGTCATTTCATTATTCTCAATATTTCTGAATGAGATCTTTATTTTCTAAATTTGAAAATAAAAACAATTATTAAAACATATTTTATTCTTTAATTATTGAGTTATGTATAACGATTATGTGTGTGATTGAATTAAAATTTGGAAACAAACGTTTGAATTGATTTCATTTGGATTTCATTTTACAAACTGATTTATAAAAACAAATTTGGTATTAATTTAAAAAAAAAATAGTTTCAGACTAAATATTAATGCGCAAACATATTTTTGAGATAAATTAAATATATCACTAAACTAAGTTTATTGGGCAAATATAAATTGGAAGAGGTCAAACTTTAAAACAAAGGTAACTTAAGAATTAATATTGAGAGATTGTTATGAAGTTGATTTGGTTTTGAATCCATTTATTACATTCTCATTTGCTCTCTCGATTCCTTAGTAATAATGGAATCTTCCTCAAACCCAAAAATAAGATCTCAAAAGGATCGAAAACTCAACTTCCTATTGGCTTAACAATAGTTTGTGATTTTTCTTTTTCAAGGAACAATTGTTGATGTTAACAGCATAAAATCGTTTAATTAGCTTATGAATTAAACTGGCAAATTAATATGACTCTTTAATCAGCCTAATTTTAGTACAATTTGCTTACATGTCGGAACCATAATAAAGGTTTCAATTTTTTGTAAGTGTTCATTGATAGCAAATCTTGTACCTTCATCATTAGAAGTACCTGAGCTGTTGCACTTTGTCTGAATGTTAGGTGATACAGATTCTCATTAGGTGAATGGTGGTAGATCGAATTTCGTTATCATTTACATATAGTCGAGTACCTAAAGTGTTTTTGCGATATAAAAAAAAAAAAAAAAAAAAACTCTATGAGTGATTCTTGCATAAAAAGTGTTAAACTTTGTAAGTAAGGTGGTGAAATAAATAATAAGTTGTGGTTAAAGTTAAGAATTTTTATTTCAACTAAAAGTTGAAGAGAATTAAGTAATACAAAAAAACTTGGACAAGTGTTAATTAAAAGAGGTCGAAAGTACATGAAATTTATATGTAGTTTATATTTATATAAAAAAAACCCTGGAATAAAATATTGTTCACAAACTAACCACTACAAAGTACAAACGTCGACCCATTGTTGCAAGTATTAAATACAACAAATATTTTAACCTCCATTTGTCTTATATCCATGGAAGCACAATACTTTTCAATGGAAGCACAAGACTTTCTAATCCTTGCTTTGAAGATTGTAATTAAGAACATGGGATGGGTAGGAAATAGGATGAACAACTATAACGGTAATCAATTTTCAACGTAGTTCTATCACATCATTCACCACCAGAAAGCAGAAAGTGCATTTTATTATATTGTGCTAGGTGAAGATTTAATTTGGTTGCCTAACATATCTATGACTGATTGTAAAGACATCATTGATCAAAACCCATAGACAAGGGTCATGTCAGGGCAAAGGAGAAGGAGAGGCAAAAAGCATTCAGTTTTTTTTTTTTCTAATTTTATTTTGTATGTTTATATTAAATTATAAAAAGGGAGTAAAACCTTAAATTTCTTTTCATGATAAACATAAACTTTAATTTTATTTTAAGGAATTTTGGTTAACCAAATAGTATTTTAAAAAATTAATAAAAACTTACGAGTGAAATTGATAGAAACAATCTTAGTTTGTTTTGCAAGCGTCCTAGGTATATTCAAATAATTTTCTCAAAATAAATTAAACCTGTCATTGAATTAATAAATGAAGGTATCTATTTTTTTTATTAGTCCAATCATAATTAAATTATAGATGAAATAATATTAAACGGAAAACTAACATAAGTTATAAAAATAAAGTTAGAAACTTTTTATATGCTAGGTAAAAATTTAAATTATCATAAAAATGTTTATCACTTGTCCATGAGTGAAACATCCAAACATTCAAATACCCTACTTAGATGGCCTGTGGGTCATTGTTGTTTGATATTAATTAAACTTTTACTTGGCTCAAAATTGTTTTTGTTATGTTTAAAAAATGGAACCAAACCAATAAATTACTGGTTTTGTATCCGTTTAATCTATTTTAAATTTCATCTTATAACTCTTTCAATTTTATGGATTAGTTCATGATAGTTTTTTGTTATAAATTATATTTTTAAATTTTTATTTGTTCAAAAAATTTGACATCAAACTAA
>JAMLFT010003210.1:0-22727 GCA_026544285.1 Pachyrhizus erosus | reverse complement strand
AAAAAAATATATTTTAATAATTTTTTAGATATATAAATTTCTAGAATTTTTATTTTATATTCCAAGATTTAAAAACATATAAATAAGGATTTTAACTTTATTAAAACAGCTTCTAAATTAAAATCAAATATAAAATTATGAAACAATTTTAACCATTAGTTTAAATTTTTACTTTTAATTTTGATATGAAAATAACTTTTACTTATGATCAGCTTAAACGCTACCTAATAGGTAACATGAATTGAAATTCTTGCATTTACATTACTTGTCAATAATGGTCTTGCAAAAGATGAAACTAATCTGGAAATTTAAAAAAACTAATATTGTAAATTAATTTATAACAGTTATACTTACAAATCAATTAAAAAATTATACATATCAATTTATAAGTAAATATCGAATAAAAATTTCTCATAAATAAATTATTTCTGAAACTAAAATATAATTACAATAAAAATTCAAATATTATTATGTATAAAGAAGAGGGAACAAATATCTAGTGTAACTCTTTTAAGATTACACCAAATTTAAACCGTTAATATAAAATGATCTTTTGGATTATAATATCATAATATATATAACAATTTTAATATATAAAATAGTAAATAGTAAAATATATAAAATAACATTAATTTTAAAATATTTTATTAAATTAATTAATTAATTTTTAAATTAAATTAATTTATTAAAACATTTAAAATAATTTAGTATTTGAATAAATATGTTTTTCTACAATTATTTATATAAATTATTAACAGATTAATTTCTTTTGCAAATTAAATATACATAATGTCTTGTTAAAAATATATATTGTTATACATACTATTTAACGTTATATTTTTTATTTATTTAACTTTTTATTTTAATAATTTAACTTTCTATCTTAAATAGCCATACATGGTTTTATTTTGTATATCAACATAACTATACTTTAAAATATTTGATTTATTTGATACATACAATCATACAAACATATTCATAATATTTTTAATTTTTTAGTTTTTAAAATTTCAAAAATTAGGAATAAAATTATTTGTTCACCTTTGAATAAATACTTTTTGAAAATTTCCAAAAACAAATTTATAATTTAATATAAATTAATTATTATATAATATGAGCAAAATAATTTTTATAACCCAAGTAAAAATTAGCATAATTACATATATTTTTTCCTATTTATTAGTGAAAGATTAGTAAAAGAATTAATCTGCTAATATTTTATGTAAATAATTATTGAAAAGAAAACATGATAAATCAAATAATAAATAATTTAAAATAATTAAATAAATTAAATCACTTTAAAGAAATAATTAATAGATTATAATAAAATATTTAAAAATTAATTTTATTATATATTTTTATTATTTTTATTAAAAATTTGGTAAAATTTAATTTGTTAGTATTTTTCATAAACAATTAAAGTAGAAAGTTAAATAACTCAAACAATCTATTAAGTCAAATTCAATCGTTTAATTCACTGTTTGAAGTTATTTGATTAATGGTCACAAAATATATTAAAGTTACTATATTAGAAATTGTAAAATCTTTCTCTATTAATGACTTTGATTTGGTAGAGTTACATTAATTATAATAGAACAAAATTTTATAAAACAGCATATTACGATACGTCATTCAAGTTTCTGTATAGTTGACATATGTATTTTAAATCTTGAAATCTCTCTACGAAGTGACATTTATATTCCAAACTTCTGAAGAGATTCTTAAATTTATTTATTTATAATAATGATAATGATAATAATTTTTATTTGAAATACCTTAATAATTTGACACATAATAAATGAAGACTTTAGAAGGATACTAACATAGAAAATATTTTTTATAACAGGTTTTTATGAAATAATTAATTTTAAAAAAATAATACAATGATATTTATGTAATTATCAAAAATCTTTTTAAATCGGTTGCAATTAAAATTTATGTATAAATAATAGTCACTTAAGTTACGCAACTTTTGTTAAAGAAAAGATTAATTAAATATGTAAAACTTGTGTTTCAATATTGTAAATAATAAATAAGTATTATTATCTAAGATAAACAGACAATTTATCTAACGCTTTATCAAATAAATTATTTGTCCATCATCTAAAATATTGTCTTGATACTTCATCTGTTATGTATATAAGTTGTCCTTTACTTTGAACAAGTCTAAGCATTTATGATCATCTGCAGTTATTACATAAGTATGTTATTTATGTTTTGCAAATAATGTCTCAAAGTATAAAGAAGATATTTCAAAGTCCTATTCAAGAAGCCTCCTTGTCATCTTAAAAATTACCTCTTGTTATAGTAAAAAATTGTAGAATACAAGATATAGATTTGACTATTGATATTTGACATGAGTCTACAAAAAGATATAAGCAAGATGTTCTATAAACAATTTAGGTGACTAGTTAATGAAATGTAATTAATGCAACATTTAATGCTAATTTGGACATTTCATTAACAAACGAAGCTAAAAGATCGTTGTGAGACAACATATACTTGAAAACATCGTCTATAAATAGAATAAGACTCATAACAAGAAATTATGTAGGAGAGTTATTATTACATTGTCTTGAAGAATCAAAAGCTAAAAACTCTCCAAGTCTTTCTATCTTGTATATTCTTTTAAAAAAAGCTCTCATACACTTAACTTATCTTAGAATTAGACTCTTAAGCATTGTTTATATATGTATGAATACAAATGTCGTAGAGTCAACTGAGCTCTTTTTATTAATTCTTTGAAAGTTTAGGCCAAAAGTGGCTTTAGAAAAAAAAAAAAAAAAAAGACTTGGTTGTAGTAGATTGTAGATGCTAAAAAAATACTACTTATTGTAAAAGTCATGATTGACTTGTGAAAAAAAATATTTGTACTTGTTGGTATAATAGAACTTGATAATTATCAAGATTTAAATGTAACCTTAGTGATAGAGGTGAATTAGAATAAAAATCTAGTATGTTGCTTTTATGTCTTATTTTTTCTAACTAGGTAGATTTTTGTTCTTCTAATGTTTTGCAAATTGCATGTTTTGTTTATATATTTATTTTTGGATAGAATATATGATTTTTCTTGTTCTCAACGAAAAGTTCTTATAAAAAAAATTTAAAACACAATTTAATTTCCCTTTCTTGTGTTTTTTTGTTTGTTTTTTTAACTTTTTAACTTTTGGACTAAAATGAATAATAAATTGTACTTTCAGGGATGTTTTTGTTATTTTATTACTTTTTGAGACTAAGGCTGCTTGGTTTGAAGTTTGCAAAGCACTTTTGTGAATTCTAATACACAAATCATGAGGAAAAAAATTTGTTATCTTGAGAGTAAAAGTACTTTTGTGTTTTTCAACTTTAATTTAAATCTGCACTAAAATGATAGTGTTTAACACTTTTAAGAATGGAATTGATCTTTTAGCTAACATGTATTTTAACTTTTTAATTTTTTTCTTACAAATTGATTTATGATAATTTTTATTTTCATTTTCGTAAAAGTAGATGTCAACTTAAATATCATTTTTGAAAAAAATTGAAATAAAAAATATTTTTAATAAATGAAACCTCAAAAAAATAGTTATATAGAAATTTATAAAGAAGTATATACATTTAAAAAAAAAAACAAAAACAGTTGGGTTAAATATTTTTTATATAAATATTATTTTTTTTAACATTTTTTCATTCATAAAATTATTTAAATTTTAAAAACTTATTTAAAATTATAGAGCCCGCAAATGAAGACATGTGATTAAGCACAAAGTTAAAAAAAAAAATCAAAACAGGTAAAATTAATCAAGTCACTAGTTTCAATGATTTAAAATATTAGTGGAATAAAATAGAGATATAATTTTAAATAGATTTTACTATTTTATTATTTTATTCATTATTTTCTATTTTTACTTTTTTTTTAAATTTAATAATTTTAATAAATAAATAATAAATTCACATACATATATAGATAGAATGAGATCAAGTTATTAGAGAGTATAACACAAATACACAAGTATATGGGTAATTTTATTAATTTTAAAATGATATTTAAATGTAGATTAAATTATATAAATATTTTACGAGATTTTATAAAACTACACAAATAGTTAATATTTTTTTAACCATTATAATTATTCTTTTGTATATAAAAAGGGATGTCAGTGTATATTTTAAAAAATTAAGAAAAATTAGTGTAAGAATAGAAAATAATAAGAATGTTTGTGTAATTTCACAAAATTTTAAAAAATATTTATGTAATTTATTCTAAAAAATATCTAAAATCAATTAAAATTTCTCAAATTAAAAGCTTAACTTACTATATTATTATAAAAGAATAATACATAAATTTTATATGAATGCATTTATTAATAAGAAATAATTAAAGATAATTGAATTTTATTTATTTTTTAATATAATTATAAATTTTAATTTTATAATATTGCATTAGAGACTAATTTAATACATTTTGGTAAACACCTAGACAAACCAATGTTAGAATAAATTGGACCTTATTGTGAAGGATTATAAAAAAAAAATCAAGAATTACTAATTTAAAGTTAAATATATTTTGTAATTGCACAAACTAAATTGACTAGTAAACAGAATTCTAGGAAATGACGTTTTACTCATCTTTATATCCATTATTTTAGTAATTAACTAAAAAATATTAATTTGCTAAAACCCTTAAATCTATAATGCTTGCTCATTTACCCCTTTCTCTTTCTTTCTTGTAAGTTTTAGCCATAACTTTTATCAACGTAACACTTGCTAGCTCTAAAATAGGCAAATTTTATCACTAACCAAAGAAAGGTTTGGTGGAAAACTTGGCATGCATTTATTATAATTTAAACCTAATTGTTGAATATTGCTAAAATATTTTGTCGTGTATTTATTATTAGTTTCCCGTTTTTCATTTTTAGATTGTATTATGCTAGGAGATACATAGCCCTTTGACTAGGAGAATTTTTCATCAAAATAGAAACTACGAAGGATCCATATATCAAAAACGTTTCCTAAACTTGCATCACAATCACCATAGAAAATTGAGGCAGGACGAAGGGGAATAGAGTTCAACACATGTCGCAATAATGAATAAGCATGATCTATTCAGAAGATAAAATTAAATACATACGAGTTTGTCTATATGCTTCGAGACACTAACATTGGGATTACTCATTAGCACCATTTCGCCTCTTTCTTTTGAGCTAAGTAATTATCAATGTAGATGACATCACATTTTAGTTTTGAGATCCAAATAATTGACTTGTAGAAATGAGAAATATCCATGATTAGATGCAATGTTATAACGAATGACAGGGTGTGAACATGAAATTAGAGAGAATCACCAACCAATTAGGAAACATAAGCTCCCAAATAATCTATTTATTCACATGTAATCAAAGCACTCTTCAAGATTAATTCATACCATGCCAACAACTTATGAGTAATAATTAAGACTTTACAAGACCAAAAAGGAAACACCAATAGAGAGCAATAGATGCATCT
Organism: Pachyrhizus erosus; assembly: GCA_026544285.1. NCBI lineage: Eukaryota > Viridiplantae > Streptophyta > Magnoliopsida > Fabales > Fabaceae > Pachyrhizus > Pachyrhizus erosus. The sequence goes on along the minus strand of JAMLFT010003210.1, from coordinate 17,243 downwards.
TATTATATATGACCCGACACATTTGAGATCACTCAGAAGACCCTCATGCTTAAGTCTAAGGTAGTAAACATTACTACAAACTCGCCAGCCAACTCTAAATATGAGACTCAAATAAAAATTAATTGCAAATATTTGAGGACAGTAAATACAGTATTATTATGCCATACAACAAAATAGAGCAGAGGAATCATGAACCTATTTTTCCTCTCATTCAAAGGTTTCAAATCAAAACATTAAACTAATTAGCTACCAATATGAAACACAATAATCATAAATGAGCACAATTTAACAAATATATTCCAGTGCTTGAAAACTTTTTGTCGTGCAAAGATATGAGAAAATGTCATTGTACACAGTCTTATCCTTACCTATGTAAAGAAACTATTTTTAGACTCAGTCACCAAGACATACCTTTATTGTTGTGTCTAGGCCCAATCTTGAGGGCTGTTTGGAGAGGCAACAACACTAAGACTTATGACTAAAGGAGGTCTAAAAAAATTTAATGTAAGAAGGAAAAAAAGTTTCAATTTTTTTTTTGTCAATAATCTAATCTTGTAGACTTTTTTAAATATTATTTTCAACCTATCTAAATATTAAAGGTAACAAATTTTAATTTTCTCTAAAAATTAGATGTTTATTTACATGTAATATGTTGTATTTGTATGTATTTCCAATAGAAAAGATATTTTGTATATAATAAAATATATCATATAATAAAATTATATATTTATTTTTTATAGAATATATATATATTATAATAAACTTAAATATGTTTTAAATTCTTTAAATTTAAGTTGTTGTTTTGGTCTCTTAAATTTAAATTTGTTTTCTTTAGTCTCTTAATTTTGAGAAATGTTTGTTTTAGTACCTTTTGCTTGATTTTTGGTGGTTTGGACACATAATTTGTGAGAATTTCTTAGCATAGAAAGGATTAAAAAGAGCATCTTTTGAAATTAACAAACTAAAAAAATAAATTTGAATCTAGGGAACAAAAATCAACTGTAACATAAATTTAATTGACCAAAAATATATTCAAATCTTTACAGTACTTATATATGAAAGATCCTTATTTATTATATTGTCCTATATCCATAAAATATCCGGACTAGTTTTGGCTGTACCAAGGCATATCCTCTTATTCTTTATTATTTGAAGTAATATACATTGATGAAAAAAAATTCCTCAAAACTTTAAGGATGGTTTTTGTAATGTCAAATGCATTAAAATAATCACAAAAATTCAAAATAAAATTAAAAGGAAAGTAAATTTCAAATATTTCAATTTCAAATTTTTTTATTAAATTTCCTTCTTTGTCATACTTTTTTGTGCCTATTTTTCTTTCCACGTGTCTCTTTTTTCTCATATAATAATTCCCTATTCTTTCTTTTTTTTTTCAATTTTTTTTACTTATTTTCACTATTAATCTATGTCTTCTTTAACCTTGAAGCACTGGTTGTTTTTCCTCTTTTTATGGTGAGTTTGTTTTTTTTCATTTATTCTCTCTTTCTCTTTTTTTTTTTTTTGTTATCTATAACATTGCAAACAAAAAATGAGAAATCTATGTGATAATCATAAGATGATAAAAGAAAATTGAAAAATAGTAGGTGACATGGATGAAATGAGAAGACTAACTAGAACATGTCGTTACAAACTATGGTGAGAAAGATTTGAAAGAGTGTTTGTAAAAGCTATTAAGGCAATTAAAGTATAGAACATGGTGTGATCCATTATTTTCTAATGTATTCTTTTTTACTATTCTTTCATTCCACTTTCTTTTTTATTTTTTTTCTCTTGATGTTTGCCTTTTAATATTCAATTGTAAGTGATGGACATAAAAGGTGATTGTGGCTCTAGGAAGGAAAAAAGTAACAGTTTGTTTTCCCTTGACTTTCTTTTTTTTTTTTTAATCTAGATCGCATATATCCTCCACTAGATGTAGTTACTTACACAAGTTGGAACAACCCCACGCAATTGATCCACATGTTTAGTGATTTTTCCTTGGCTTCCTTAAGATACCTAAAATTTCACTTAAATTATCCTTACATTTAAACAAATTGCAGTCAATTTATTAAGGTCATACACATTTTTATACATAACACTTAAGTACATACTTGGATATGAAAACACACAAGACATGCATGCAAATTTCTTACATGTAAGAACATAATTTAATGACAACATAAATGATAATAAATTTGATAAGAAATACAACTTTATATATATATGTCCTATGAATAAATTATTTAGTTTTTATATTATTTTATTTCTTCCTACTCATTTTATATTGTTCATTTTTTCTTATTCAAATTTTGATAGGTATAAAGCAACTAAAATATTACAAATATTATTAATACACCCAACATATAATGTAGGATTTGTTATTCTTTTTCAATAGGTGCAATTCAATTCTTTAAAATTTTAAAGAGTAAAATATATTTTTTCTCTTTCATTTTATCTTGATCTATGTTTTTAGTCCCTTGTAAATTTTTACTATTTTTAGTCAATCATAAATTATTTTTTTATATTTTTAATCCTTAACATTAATTTCAATTGTTAAATAATGATGTGGTGAGTATAAATTATGTATAAAAATATTTTTTATTTAACTTTTGAATGACTTTTAATTGTTACAAAATTTCTAGTAGTTTAAATGTTTTTTTTAACATTTCTGGTAGTTTCGTAAAATTTGCTGTTCAAGTTTTTTTAATATTTTTTATAGGTTTTAGTATATTGAAAATTTTGATGCAATTAAAAACTGCATAAAAGCCTAAATAGAAATTTTCTAGTATAAATTTTGTTGAAGATGTCATTACTTAACAATTGAAATTAATGTAAAAAATTAAAAATAAATTAAAATAATTTATTAGAAATTAAAAATAAAAAAAAATTAAAATTAAAAACCAAAATAAAATAAGATATCAAAAACATATTTTATTCCATTTAAAAATATTATTGAATCATATTTATCTTAGTTAATTGATATATATTATAGTTATTAATATTATTTGTGTTTAGAGTATGAAACCACCTTATATATCAGTTTTGTATTATATATATTTTTGGGTTGGAAATGGCTTTTGAAAATTAAATTTATTTTTAGGTGTTGAAGGAAGGTCTTGCACAAAGTGATCTTGCATTACAAATTATAAAACTTTAACTAAAACAAACTTATAATAAGGATACATTTGTCATACAAAAATATTAAATCGTACATTATCACTATACATATATATTTGTATCTTATTTTAAGTATTTATGATATATTTAATATATTTCATATGGGTATATATATGTAAAATTAATTACAGTATAACTATATGAAATAGTTGAAAAATAAAATTTTTATCCAATTTTAAATATGGATTCATACACAAACATACAAGAAATAAAACATTTAAAAATATCAAAATTATTTTTATATAAATAAAAAATAGTTTAATATATTCAGAAAAATAATGAATATGTAAAGTATTATCATTTAAATATTAGTTTAATTTATTATTTATTTAAATTAACACAAAACATGGACAATTATTATCTTTTTTAAAGTAATCTTTTTAATGTTAATTTGATTAATATAAAACAGATGCCATGTTAGTTATTGTCAATATTTAATATCATACAAGTAACACAATTTTAACTATTATGCAGAAAATAATATTATTATTTAATTATATATGTGTACCTATTAATAGTAGTAATATATCCTTTTAAAATTATATTTCATAAATGTTGTTAATGTAAATTTATATAGAAGGAAAATATTGAATTTTTTTATAAATTAAAAAGAGTATTTATGTAATGCACGAAATGATATTCTCACAAAACTTATTTAAATTTTTTTAGTATAATAAAATTTATAAAATAAGATTGAAATAATTATTTGAAATCTAAATATTGATTTAACAAAAAATAAAATACTTCAAATTCTTAAAAAAAAAAAAAAAAAAGCAAAACATGATACTTGTATAAATATGAATAACGTTAACTAAAAAATATAACTAGCAACTTAGATTAAATTGTAGATAATTTTTTATGAACAACATTTGAAATTGTAAAAAAAAAATAAAAAATTACTATGGCATATGAGAATTTTGAAACCTCTGTAATTGAAATTGAAATATACAATTAGTCATAAAAAAACTATGAGAAAAATAAATTTTAATATATTTTTTTATATGCAATATTTTAAATATATTAAAAGACTGTTATTAACTTTTATTTGTTATTTTTACAAATTAAACAGATATTAAAAGTTATCTAAATTTAGATTTAAAAAATTATCTTATAAAATATAATTAATGACAATCTTATAACAAAAACTTAATTATAATTTTAATTTTTTAATATTGATTTCATTTTGATTTTATTTTTCAAAAATTTATTATATATGAAATGAGTGTTTTAAAAAATATTTTTTTTATGTTTAAAAAACTTATTTAATATTATAAAATTTTAAAAATATTTTTATTTTTTTTATTTTATAATGTTATTTTGCTTATGCTTTATGATTATTAAATTTTATTTATTATAATTTATTTGTCTTATTTTGATAAATTATTTTCTAAATTTTTATTAATTACAATGATATTTATCTATTTTTTAGTGTTTTTATAATTTATATTTATGTTAATATTTATAAATTATTTTGAAAAATTAAAATTATAATATGACTTTAACATTACTATAATATTTCTTATTATTATATTTATTGTGAATATTTTTACATATTATATTAATTTATTACTTTTACTTATTAAAATTTTTATATTTTATTTTTATATCTAATTTTGATCATTTGCTTTATAAATTTTTAACGATTGTAAACTTATTTTTTATTTTCATTTTTTCAGTATTGTAATTTAACAATCCACTTTTATATAATAGTATATTATAATAATATCAATTCGCTGCATGATTCAGTTCTATATAAATCAAGATCTTATTATATATTTTTATTACGATAATATTTTTATTATATTAATGTATGATAATATTATTTTAAATTATATTAGTATTACTTTAAATTGATTTGACAGTATGAAACAACAACAAAAAAATTGATTTTATAGTTGTTATAATAAAAAGTTATATCAAATTTAAATATATTATAAATTAAATAACTAAATTTATCATTTTAAAAATAGAATGATCCAATTCATAATTTAAATTAGAAAAATGGTAAAAAAAATTATTTAATCTAAACTTATTGTCACTTAATTTTCTTATATATAGTTTAATTCAAATTAAAACAAGACTTTGAAATATAAGCAATGTTTAAACATTTTTATTTATCATTACTATTACTTTTTTAATACTATTATTTCTTTAATAACTTACCAACAAAGTTTGTTAACCATTTAATAATCATTATAAACATGGTCATTGATATAATTATTAGTAATGTTTTTATTATTTTAATTTTAGACATTATTATTTTTATTAATTGTTAATAAAAAGTTGAAATTGATGACTAATATAATAAATTAAGTGTCTTATTACCAATATGTTTTTTCTTTCCAAATTAATATAATATTTTGTCTTTCATATCCTTAAAAATTAACCTCAATGACCTATTTAACTTAGAAATACAATTAAAAAAATAATTTAAAAAATAATTTAATTTTTTTAAAAAATTCAAAAACTTACATAATAATTTAATAGCATAAGAGTAATTCAATATTAAAAATATTTTAATAATATAACTGTAAGTGTCTTCTCGACTCCCATTTTAAATATTTTTAAATGAACAAATACCTTCAAACCATTAAAATAATTTATATAAAACTATTTGTACTTTATTAATGAATTATAATATAAAAAATAAAAAATATTAAAAAATATAGTTATCAAACTCTATAAATATGTAAAATAAATTAAGAAATATGCTAATCACAAAAATATCATTGTGACAAAAATTTATGTAAAATAATGATGAGATATAATAATGACACAATAAAATTTAAAGTAATTTAATAAAAAAAAGGAAGTAAATTATCAAATTTATATACAAACAAGACTTTTGATTCATAATTAATCAGCACTTATGTGCAACATCAAGATAGAAAACCAGTAGCCAAAATATCATTTCAAATATTTATGCGTGGATTCCATTTATATAGTAATTCAACAACAAATCACAAAATTTTCACAATATCAATATCAATTTGTATATAAATGAAATTGTTGTAACATTTATATAGTAATTCAACTTATTCTTTTCAAATTTTAAATTTATTTTTAAAATGATAAAAAATATTATTCTCCTATAAATAATTTTTTCCGTGTATTGCAGGGAAAGATACACTAGTAAGTGAGAACAATAGATGCAGAAAAAATATCATAATCAACTAATTAAAATTTATCTTCTACAGTCCCGAGTTTAAAAACAAAAGTAAATGAAGAACGAAATGAAATCTCAGTGGGTTACACAATGAACGGTGGATTATTTTCTCAACATGATTGTTGTAGCTAGATGTCAAGGGATGCTTCAGTTCCAACCCCAACTGCTCATCCTTCTAGGTCCTTTTTCTCTCTCTATGGCCATCCTGTGTGTAGTATCAAAACATCAATGAGTATGGGAGTAAAAAATCAGGTGAGTGCTTACGTGCTGTCCGCTGTGTATGAATATGATCATGAGACGGTCTAATAATTTGTGCCACGTCCAAAATGTGTGGGTGATGAATATTTCTAAATGAGTGAGTAGGCAAAATTCATTGACATACTGCCGTGATTTGGTGTCTTTGTGAATGAAGGTGAAATAAAAAATGATGGGTGCTACATTCTCAGAAGGTGAAAGAGTAAAAAATGATGGTTATGAGAATATCTGAGAACGAAAGTATCCACGTGAGAGAAATGGTTACTAGTTACTACTCAGTAATTTTATGACATGTAGATGAGGGAGGAATGAGCTTGTAAGAGGAGGCAAATTCTAGAGAAAGAAACTTTATTTTATTTATTAAAAAAGTGAAGTTTTTAAAAAAATATACATTTTTATGACATACAATAAAAAGATGTTCACAAAGTCTCATCACAGTTCGGTAAAACCTGTCTTACAGAGAATTTCATTTGTTAATGTAAAAAAGACAACTAATTATTAGAACCAGATGCAAATTACGCTGATAAGATGTATATTCTTTTTCACAGTAATATATTGTTTATATTGAACACCTTTGTAGCTTGGAAAACACAACCTTCCACTAGTACAGGTGCAGGGCTTATTGATATTTTCATGGTTAAACAGCAAACATATGCTTTGTGCTTTCTAGCCTACAGCAGAAACACTAAGCCCTCAGTAGAGACTGAGGATTATGTCTCTTTATACAAAATACTAAAGACCGACAGGGTGATGAAAAGTTATGTTATTACTTCAATCAACTCAAATTATCAATGCTGAAAACATCATGTTAAAACTCAATGCTTAGAAAACAATTGACAGGTCGTATACATAACATATGACTGACACAACAATCAAGTGCAAAATCCCTCACCAATACGGTTATCACTGGTCAATTTGAGCTTGATCAGTTTCACAAACTTGTCAATCTTCATCATCAGAGCTAGCATCATCACTACTATAATCACTACTATCACTTCCTCCAAGGTCCAAATTAACTGGCTGCACTTGAATAACTTCTTGTTGCTTGGGTTGAGGAATGTGAGGTTGCATTGGTTGCTCCGCAAATCTCGGTATTTGAAGCGAGTCCATGGGAGGTAATGGCACAGGATCCCCAGGTTTCCATCCAGGTGGGGGCAGTGGCAAATCAATAGGCAATTGCACAGGCATTCCCGGCTTCCAACCAGGTGGCATAGGAGGTAACATCCCTTGAAATGCAGACAAGTTCGGAATTGCATTGGTATCCACCTGTGGTGGAGGCTCAACAATAGCTTCAACAATTTTCTCCTTGGTTTCAACTTCTTTAGGCAACCCAACATCAAGGTCAGCAAAATTATACAACTGTGAAGCTCTCATTTGCTCTTCTTGTGGTGCAGGTGGCAGTGCGCCAGAGAGAGGAGCTTGGCCAGCTCCAAATTCTGGGTGTGCAAAGGTGGTGTAACTAATCCGGTGGGCATATGATAATATATCTGACAGCTTCAGCTGAGATGAGACAGTTGATGAAGTCATGGAATCATCATCTCCAGATTTCAATCGCTTGGAGTGGCGATAATCAGAGTAATCATCAACAAGTATGTCTAGGCAGTGCTCGGCATCTTTGAGTTTGTTGGCAAATGCAAGTAGCGTTGAATCTTGGGAGCGAATTTCATGGTCAATCTTTTGCTTGGCATCTTGGAGGTCAAGAATTTCTTGTAGTTCAGCAACAGCTTCAAAGATTTGAGTTTGGAGAACAGTAAAGAGGGAAATGATTTCTTTGGCAGTGGATGGAGAAGTGTCGAGCGGGGTAGATGACTGGGAAGAGAGGAAAGTTGGGAGGGATCCACGAAAAGCAGTGACCCAGAAGGACCGGTTGGGGGAAACTTCAAACAGCTTGGAAGCTAAGGATGCCATTTGAGCAAGAAGTGCTTGGGCTCTGGGGAGAGGTGGGAGGAGAGACAAGAGAGCTGGAGAAGGGGTTGAAGAGTTGTGGTCTTGGGGGTGATGGGTCTGTGTTGGAGGGAGCTTTGGAGGGGTAGGGTTTGAAATTGATGGGGAGTTAGGGTTTACGAGGCCTAGCCTAGCAGGGGAATGCACAATTTGGTGTTGAAGCATTTTGTATTTTGGAAAACAAAATAGGTAACAGATTGGAATGAAGGGAAGAAAGGTAAATTAAGTCTAGAGGTTGAAGGGTATTTGAACTTCAAGGCACACACAACATTTCTCCATTCACCGAATCACCGTGGCATAAAAGACATCACTCACACTGCAAAAGCACATGCGAGAGAATATACTGTCACTGTTACAGGGTTTTAGATGCTGAGCTTATCAAATTATATTACTACCAAAACTTACTAAGTAATCAAACAAGCATATTGAATTACTGAGAATGAAGAACAAAGCTGAAAAGCATCGTAAAACAAAATGAGTTTATCAGGAGCTAAGATAATAAATCCAGCACACTGAGAATTCATAAGTAATGAACCAACAAGGCAACACAAAGAAGAATCAATAAGAATCCAGAAGCTAACAAGCAAAAGAATCAAACACTTACTGCCTACAGTTGCTCTTAAACCAAACCAGATATGCAAAGTTAGGAACAAAAAGTACATCCATTGCAACTTTCAGAAATATTAAAATAAAGTAAAGTATAATAACAATAGAGATCAAACGAATCATCAGTAGAAACAAGCTAACAGTGGTCACACATTTCACTAATAGGTTGTAGCGACAATGAGAATTTGGCACAAAAGAAAGGTTGGCACAAAAAGGAATAAACAGAGAAGCAGTGAAGTGCCCAATTAAAGCAAAGCAAGTTGCTTGTGCCAAAGAAAAATATTTATATACAAAAACGAAACAAACATAACCATGTGTTAAAAAGACATAGAATGCAAGAGAAGGCAAACAGCCAACAAATTTTCATTTTATGCTCATATATTCCACTTGTAGTCTCATTTATTAAATCCCTATTTCATATCAAATTCATGATGAAATCTTAGGTAGGATTTTAGGAACTATTAAAATATGGCTGCTTTTAGAACATCTCTTCTGTGAATAATTCTTTATTTTTCCAAATTAGTTGTGTTTGGAGCACGTGATTTTGGTGTAGAATATCTTTAAAGGAAAAATTCTCTCTAGGTCAGGGCAGTTCATTTAGGAATTATTGGTAAAGTAGTGTTTGAAATAATAGACTGAACTGGACCTTTTTTACCATGGTAACTGGGAACTAGTGTTAGACTAAATAGTTTGAACACACAAATTGGCAGATTTAATTGAAAGAATTATGAATCAATCCTGAATTTGTAGTGCAGAACAGTATCATAGACCTAAGCCCTATCAAAGATGAAGGAAAGGTTTTTGTACCTTGATCGCAAAAGCAGAGCCACAAGACTCACGCTACTCAAAGCCTGAAACGCGAGCGCAGAACGGAGCAACGTCACCAAATCTCAATGTTCTGTTGGTGATACAGTTCTCAGAATGTGAAGCGAAACGGTGATTATGTGAAGGTGTTTGATTTGGGGATTTGGGGATTTGAGGATTTGAGGATTTGGGTCTTTGGAGGCTTAGGTTAGAGTTACAGGTAAACTTGTGAATTGCGAGAGAGAAAGAGTATTGAAACTGAATAGGAGGCATGGAGTAAAAATTAACTCTCCTTTCCACCATTTTAATACTGTTCTGTCATAAAAGGATCTATTATAATTACAAAATAGTTTATATATTATTAATTATTAAATATATTAACTATGGTTATTTTAAAACTATTTATATGATAAGTATTAAATAAATTTTATATTTTTAATCAATTTAATACAAACTCATATTAATATTAAAAATAACATAAAATAAAAAATAAAAAATGTATACCATGATATAGAAAAAATAATTAAAAAATCATCTAATATAAAGTAAGTTAATCATATAATATAATATAATAATATCTTCATTTAATATATAATTTTAAAAAAATTAAATCAAACACACAATTGTATACCAAATGTTATCAAGAAACATTTTGTTATAATTATGCACTAAATCAAATAAATTTAACTAGTTAATTTTGATGTCAAACGACTGATAAATATATACAATTTATTTTTATAATATAAACTAGTGCATGATTATTTTGTAAAAGATAAAGTAAGTTTTTAAATTTTCATGTAATAATATATAAGTAAATTTATATATTAAATTTAAAAATAAGCACAAATCAATATAATTAACCAATCAATTTATGATATTAGTAATAAAATTTTTTAATTTTTTTATCTTGATTAATCCTTACTATTTAATCTATATTAGTATATATTTAATTTATATTAATATTTATTTTAAATTTTAAAAATTATTACAATGCATAGTAATAATTCAATTAAAATAATTTTCATCACTTTTATTATTTTTATTAAAATAATACTTCAGTAATCTTTATTTGAATTTATTTTAGCAGTTATGATGTTAATATAGCTAATGTGTAATTTTATTCTAGATCACATAAATCGCCTAAATAAAATTTTAAAAATCAAATTAATGAAATTTTGTATAATATTTAATGTGTCATTTAAAAAACATATACACCATTAAATTATGAGATTTAAATTTTTTTAATAATTATTTAATTATTAAATAAATTTTTAGAATTATAAGATTTTTTTTTATTTAGTACATGTTCTTGTATAATACATAAAATAAATTATCCATAGAATAATAATATTTTTTATTATTCAAATAATAAATAAGAATGTATCATTATAATTTCAAAATAAACTGAATTTCAAAATAACATATAAGAATTTTGAGCTTCCTGATAATGTATGGTGCTTTAACAAAATTTGTTATCATCTACCGAGTTTCCTAGTACCCCATGCTAATACACTTCTCTCACTCCAAGTCAATGAATTTTTTAGTTTTCTAATATATTTTATAATAAACTAAACATGAATTCACAATAATTATAATTCTAGTATAATATATTTTATACATATTAATTTTAATATATAATAGATTATAATATATTTTATACACAATGTTTTATATTAAAATAAAATATATCAGAATTTGTTATTATCGTCATTAATTAAAAAGTCCCATAATTTATAATAATAATAATAATATTAATAAAGCTTAATTGTAAATTTTATCACCTAGTTTTTATCACTTTATCAATTTGACCACTTAAGTTTTTAATTTTTATAAATTTTACTAACATTAATTTGTTACAAAATTAAAATTTTAATTTTTGTGAAAGATTATCATTTTATAATCAATATAATAGTAAAATACAAAAAAATTTAAAAATATGATAATAAAATGTAAAAAAAATTAGGTATTAAAATGTGTGAAAATTAAAAACTTTGATAGTAAAATTCATGAAAAAAAACTGAAGTAGTAAAATTTGTTAAATAATAATAGTTGGATGATAAAATGTACAATTAAGTCTATTGATAATAATAAAATATTTTTATTGATTTAATTAATTAATTATTATTTTATTTTTAGGTTTATTAATTGTATATAAATTGTAATTAAAATTTTGTTTATTAGTTTCTTTTTAATTTTATTTTATTTTTTTAGATTATTTTAATCCATTTAAAATTACAAATAAGTCCCTTTTTAAGTTTTGGAAAAAAAATTGTGGCAATATATGTTACTTGAAATAATAAAAAATATTAATTTTTTACTCTCGTGTTATATATGTAACTTCTCTTTAAATAATATAAATTCTTGTGTATATATAAAAAATATGAATTCTTTTATATATGAAGTATTTTTACAAATTTTATTCCTTTGAAAATAATATTATCTAAATTTAATTAATACTTATTTAAAGACGATGACTACAATATACCGTCTTTATAGCTGGGTTCACCATACACTATTATTATAAAAGCCTTAAGATTAATCAAGATATATTATTTTATTATACACCTCCCACATTAGACCTTTTTTTTCCTTCTTTTTAAAGTTGTTAAAATGGGTTGAAACTTATGAATTAACTCGACCCACTCGAATTGACTTACGAGTTTGTCTAAGTACTAACAAAAAGAAATTTTTATGGTCATGTCTACATCATATTTTGCTTGGTTGTTCATAGCTTGTAGTCATGCCAAGTTTTTGTGATAATGTATTGTTTTGCATTTTAAAAAAAAAATCAAAGAAAAAGAGTTGTGTTGTAATTTGTTATTTAAAAAAAAAATAATTTTTTATTTTAAGTTAGTCAACTCATTTAATCTACCATATAGTAGGTCGAGCTAAGCTAACATTTTTATAAATTCGCCAAGAAATAAGTTGGACTAAGCCGACCCACCTATTAAGCAAGTCGTGGTAAGTGGGGTTCGGTGGGTTGAGTTAATCTATTTTGACAACTCTACTTCCTTCTACCCTTGCCCATAACATCTCTTATCACCAAAATACCATAACCACCAATAAACAACATTTTTCTCCTTTCCTCTTTTCCTTCCCTATGGCTTATATGAACTCTTAACCCTAAAATTTTTAACATATTCCCAAACATTATTACATCAATACATGCTACGTTGATATTATAGTCCTTACCCACAATGAGTTGAGGATTATGTTGGGATCATAAGGAGGACCTCCAAGATTATTTTCAATGACTTAAAGGAAAAACTAACAGTTGAGTCTAACAACAAATAATAATGAAGCATAATAGACCATCAATGTTGGTGGTCTAATGCAATTGTTATCTTATTTCAATTTCAATTTATAATCTTGATATATATAACATATCAAATTAAGATAATTTTTAAAATAAACTAAATTTTAATTAATATAATTATTATATCATAAACTATCTAATATATTTTTTGTATGTGTTGTGTACAAGATAAATGTTTATTTTATATTATTAAAATTAAAAATAATTAAATAATTTTGAATATATAAATTATATTATAAGTAAAATAAAAAAGTGAAAATTCTTCTACATATGAATTTTATTTGGCATTTATATGATAAATAATTTATATGGTGATATAAGGTTGTTTTTAATTATTGATAATTCCTTTTAAAAATATTGAAATTCAATTCAATTTTAAAAAAATGAAAAATATACATTTAAAAAGATAAGAGGTTTAGTGAAAATTCCTAAACATGTTACTGTGAAAGAAAACATTTAAAAACATAATTATCAAATAATAATTTATAAAAATGCTTTCATGCAAAAAAGGAATTCCAATTTAAAAGAATTTGCGTGGAATGTATTCCTTCAATGCTTTGTGAGGAAACTTAAGTCATTTGTGACAAATTCACGAAGGAAAATTTATTAACTCATTTGTGAGGGATTTATGAAAAGTTATTCCCTCGCTAGCTGAAAGTTGCTAATATATTACTGTGAAAAAGAATATACATCTTAAATCAGCCTAATTTGTATCTAATTATAATAATTATCATTTTTAAATTAATAAATGAAATATTCTCTAAGACAAGTTTGTACTAAATTGTGATGAGGCCCTTTGTGAACATCTTTTTTTGTGTATGTCATTCATCTACACATCACAAAATTACATAGATTAGTAGTTATTAACCAATAATTATTTCTATCATGAGATTACTTTCATTCTCATAGATCTTAAGTTTCATCAATAATTTCAAACCACCATTTTTCATTATCATCCTTTGAGAATGCATAACTCATTGTTTTTTGTTTCACTTTCATTCACCGAGACATTACTAATGCACAACAATACCTTAATGCAACATTCAATGAATTTTGCCCACTCACCTATTTTTCATACCCTTTGGTATCCATTTTCACTCATTCACTTTCTCATCACACACATGCACACATATTTTGGATGCAACACACATGATAAGACACCCTCCTGATCCTATTCATACATAGCAGACAACATGTGCACTCACCTAATTTTTTATTCCCGTACTCATTAATGCTCCAATAACTCACACAAGAGGGTCAAATAGAAAAACCTATGGATCAATTGGAGTTGGAATTGAAGCACCCCTAGAAATCAAGCTACAACAGTTAATTTAAGTCAATAATCAATTCTCATTAGTAAGACATTGAGATTTTGTTTCTTTATTTACTTTTTTGTTTAAACTTAGACCATAGAAGCTAAATTTAACTAGTTAATTTTGATATATTTTTTTATATTTATTATTCTCAGTTCTAATTATTACTGGATTTTTTAGTAGTGACTAATGAGTTTAATGTTTTGATTTCAAACCTCTAAATAAAAGGAAAAACAAGATCATGGTTCCTCTATTTTATATTGTTAGTTATATGGTAAAATAGTGTTGTAATTGCAACCCTCAAATCTTTGTAATTAATTTTTATGAGTATCATATTTGGAGTTAGTTGGAGAGATTGTATGAATGTTTATTTGCTTAAAGTTTTAGACATAAGGATGAGAGTCTTTGAGAGATCTAAAATGTGTTGGACCATATAGGAAAATGCACATAATACTTTTTGTTGGATCATGCAACTATTGCTTATAAATTGTTAGCAAATATTATATGAATTATCTTAAAGAGTGTTTTGATTACATGTAAATAAAAATATCATTTGGGAGATATGTTTCTTAATTGATTGGTGATGTTCTCTCCAATTTCATGTTCACACTCTATTTTTGTTATCACCTTGCAACTTATCATGAATATTTCTAACCACTATAAATCATTACTTGGATCTAAAATGTGATGAGTTTGAAAGAAAGTGGTAAAATGATGCTACCGAGTAATCTTAATGATAGTATTTTGAAGTACATAGATAAACTTTCAGGTATTATTTTTTTTTTTAACTTCTAAACCGACTGTGCTTATTCATAATTGTGACATGTGTTGAACTTTTTTCCCTTCATTATATCTCATATTTTTATATGATTGTGATGCAAGTTTAGGAAATGTTTTTGATACATTGATCCTTCATTTTTTTTTTTTTGAAACTTTGGGGAAATAGGTTATTCCTATAAGCTTTTATGTCAAACAAAATACACAATTTTTTTTAAATTACGTGCATTTAACTTAAATTATATAACCCAAGGCAACAAGGATAATTGAAAAATCTGAAATCAAAACAATGGAACAATGAAAATTCTCCTAATCAAAGGAGTGTATATCCTGACATTATACTATTTAAAAATGGAAATTTGGAAACTAATAATAAACACGTAACAAAATATTTTAACAATATTCAACAGTTACATTAAAAGTTTATAATAAACATATGTCAATTTTTGCAACTAACCTTTCTTTGGTTAGTAATAAAAACTACCTATTTTAAAGCAAGTAGGTGTTACATTGACAGAAGTTGGGGCCAAAACATGCGAGAACAAATTTAAAAAAAAGACGGCGGGGTAAGTGACTAGGCTAAGGATTATAATTATGTAGCCTCGTAGATATAGGGGTTTTAGCCAATTAATGTTTTTAAGTTAATGGCTAAAATAATGGATAAAAAAACAATGAGTAAAACGACATTCCCTAAAATTTCATATACTAATTTTGTCTAAAATTAGTAATTGTTGATTATTTAATCCTTCACATTAAAATTTATCTAACATTGTTTTTTTTTTATTTTCAAGAATTCCAAAAGATTTATAATTTATTTTAACAACTAAATTAGACCTTTTAATATTCTAAAATTGGTTTGTCTAAGTGTTTTATCTTTAATGCAAAATGTATTAATTTAGTCTATTATTTCATTAATTATTTCTAAAAAATTTGATTCAACTTCTATTTTGTTTGGTATTGAACTAGTATTGAAACAACTAATTTTTATCATAAATATATTATTTTAATTACCGAGCACTTGTTTTTTGATGAGGAAAGACGATTATTTTTATTATGAAAAATTAGACTCTATGAAAAAATTGCGCTTCCATTTGATTTATTTCAATTTATTTTACTTTATCACAATGGTTGGGTTGTGAAAGACATTTTATCTTTTTACCATTATTTTTTTAGTTTTTTTCTAAAGGTTTTCTTTTTTTTTGAGTTTTTATGACTATTAATTTTTTAAGTGTTTATAATAAAAGCTATGATTCCCAAACATCCATCATAATAAATACAATAAAAATGTAAAGCATATTTAATTTTAATTATGATCAAAATGCATTTTTTCTATAAAAATAACATAAAAAAATTAGAAGTATCAAAGGGAGACCTAATCTAACTTATAGGATAGAGGGATTGTAAAAATGGTTATTTATTTATTTTGTGTAAGTTTTTATAGCTTGACTCTTTTAACTTGTGGATTGATCCAATTTGACCTTAAACAATACTTTATCTATAAATTATTTTTCTTGTTTTGGCTATGAATTCTTTAATTTTTTTATTTTATTTATTCATTATTTAAGTTTACTATTAGAAAGGAGTTTGTTGTGAGAATTTGTGTATTTATGTAGTTTTATTTTATTTTTTTTATGTTTTTTAAATTAAGTAACTTAGCTTGTGAATTAATCTAATTAACCCCCTAGTTTATGATGACTTGAACTAAGTTATATTTTTTTTACTAAAAAAAGTGAGTCAAATTAGGTTGACTTACTTTTTGAACAAATTTAATGAGCTAGTTTGTGTAACATTCCAAATCCATATATAACATTAATTTTAAAGTTTACTTTTATCTTAGTATGTGGGTGAATGTTTAAAGGAATGAATTAATAAATAAAAATATTTA
>JAMLFT010003209.1:0-22732 GCA_026544285.1 Pachyrhizus erosus | reverse complement strand
TTTAGTCTTCAAGCATTATTTAATTTTTTTTATTTCTCTATAAAACATTATTCAAATAATTTTAAAGATCAAAAGTAGTACATCTAAAAATTAAAAGAATAAAAACTAATTTAAAATAACTTAATTTTTAAACTTCAAAAATCTTACAGAGATAAAAAAAATATTAGATCCTAAAAATAAATTATATTTAGAAGTTAAAATTCGAATTCATATTTCTCTAACAAATGAAGCTCAAATGTTAAATTCATTTTATTTTTAAAAAAAATCTAACTTAAACTCCATATATTATTTGGACCAAAAAGTTTAATTGAGAGAAGTTCTATCCATTGAAATTTATACATCCTAATACCCTTGACCACGGTATCAACTGAACATGAATAATTGATCTCACTATGCATTGCTCCTGTTGATGTCAGATTAGTTGGTTAAAAGTTTCTATTGCACTGGCAAAGTTGGCTTGCTCAAGTTCAATCAAATACGACTCATTTATTAGCACTGTACATATCAATGATCAATGATATCATACAATAGACAGAAGTAAGTGCAGAGACCAGTGTTTCCCCCATGTTGGCCACCCTTTGAACAGGAGTAGATGAGGTATTCAATTCAATGTCTGCCCAATAAGAGCATTTCTGTCCTCAACTTGCTACCCATGTTAAATAATTGGCTCACTTAAAAGTGGTATTTTAGATTCAACTTAACAAAGGAGTAGTAAGTTATCAGTTGCCCTACAATAGAAGGTTGAAAAGATCCAAACTTATCCATCACTCTTTTCACTTCATAAAGAGATATTTTAACACACAAAACGCTGCTAATCAGTATGTCTATTGTTTCAAAATAGTAATGGTTTTTTTTTTAAGATTTTACCTTTTTTCAAAATAACATTACCTCACAATTTAAATATAAGACTCTCTTCTAAATTTGTATGTCTTTTCTTTATAAGTTTTTTAAAATTATCTTTTGTATTAATTATTTTTTTTATCAAAATACTCTTAATTATTTTATAATAAATGTTATAAATTATTAAAATAAATTTATTCTTTTTTTATAAAATTAGAGAAGATAACTGACACACATTAATTAATTAATTAATTAATTAGATAAAAAATAATTTAGTGAAAAGAAAAAGATAATAAGTTTTTAATAATTTTAACAATAATTTTAAAAATATATATATAAGTAATTAAAAATTTTAATATTATTAACTAATTTTAATTTTTTGTAAGAACACTAATTAATTTATATTTTTTAAATTATTTTTAACAATATTTTTAAATATAGTTAAAAAGATCTATTAATATTTATATTAAAAAAGATATTAACCAAAAAAATGAATTAGTAAATAATAGAATATATTCATTATTAGTGAACAATGAGATAATTTATAACAAATATAGTTGAAAAATTGAGAATATTTGTATCTAAAACTATATTAATTAAATATTTTTTAATTAATATCTCATAAATTAAAAAGAAGTAATATTTAATATTATTATATATATAATCTTAAATTCAATATTATTAATTAAGTTAAAATAATCTTGCAGTTGTCAATGAATATTTGGAAAATTTTAAATATATTTTTTAATTTTAGTTTATATGAATTTTAAAATGTCGAAATAATCTCAATGATACTCTCGATGATTGTGAAATTTGGGCAGAGAAGGACCAGCATTTCAAGCGTTTCTTTGTGAAGAGGAATGGAAACAAAGTCACTGATGCATTAGAAAATTTAGCTTTTGATTGTCATGATATTAACTGAATAGAGGAGACACCTTAGCAGACGGACCAACCTCATATACATGATTATTTGATTTCGTAATAATATTAGCCAGCATTTCTATCGTAAAAAAAATGGCATTTTAAACCTTGTTATATCAGTAACAATTAGAAATACAATATCACGTGTGATGTATATGTTTAAATGTATAACAAATTATTAATGAATAATTAATATTTTACTATATGTAACGTATGGGGTAAATATTTATTTTTATATAATTAAAAATTATAATAAATAAATATCTTTGATTATATAAATTATACTTTAAATTTATAATAATACTTAAAATGTAATATAAATATATTTTTAATAATTGATAAATTTAAGAAAAACATTGAAAATCAATTTTAAAATAGAGATAAAAAGTAGTTTAAAATAAAATGAGAAAAAAAAAAAGAGCAAGAACAAAGAAAATGACACTAAATTATTTGATGAGAAACATCAATCAATTACATTGTTACATAATTTTTTTGTCTCAAATAATTTAAAGATAAAAGAATAAAAATTTATCTAATGTTACACAATTAGATAATTTTACAAATAATTTAGATAATCTCAATGTATTAGATAATCACATAAATTCAAATATTTCGTGTAACGTTTGAAGTACTATGATGCATCAGACTTTTGTATGTGAGAAATATTATTTTTTATTATCTCAAGATTAATCTACATTTAAATTTAGGAATAATTACATTATTAAAAGTGTATAAATCAATACTTTTACTATAATTAAAGAATTAAATATTAAAAAATAAATATTTTCATATATTTAATTCTGTAAATAAATTGTTCAATGAATGGATAAAATTTTCTTTAGATATATGTATATGTAATAGTTTACAATATATTAAAAAAATAGTTCAAAGAAAGACAATGAAAGCGCTTTTATAGACAATGAAAATTGTTTTACTAAGATGATGGATAAAATGCAATGTTTCAATAAAATGTATAGTTTTTTTAATACATGTGTATAGTCTTTACCATTTTGCAGGAACAAATTGCATATACAATTTAAAAAGTCTCTAAGAGCATATTAAGGAAGCTTTGTAAATTACAATTCATTTTCTTTATCAAATGACACGTTACATGCTCAACAAAGTATAATAGAGTACTTTTTCTAAGCAAAAGCATATTTATTACATGACAACCGTAAAAAAAACATAAACAAGATATTTTATTTTATTAAAATGATAAATTGATAAAAAAAAAACAATTAATATTACATATTAAATGTTTCAAGATTCATTTTTTTTAGCTTTGTTGATGCTAAAGGAAAGAGGTTAAAGTTAAAAGAATATAAAGACACGATAGTCTTATAATAACCATATTACAAAATACCTGTAAAAACTAGATATTTAAATAAAAATAGAAATCTTTGATAATGAATAGTGCTTTAAATTCTTGTAATATTTCTTTCATATCTTTTAAGTGTTTTTAAGTAAAGACTAAAACTCAAACATGTGCATTCAATAAGTCTTTAATCTTAATTTTTCTTAAGCGAAAACGATTAAAGGTTAAAGAAGTTTTGTGATATTTGATGACTTTCTCGAAAAAACAAGTTAAAGAATATTGGTGTTTAAGTAAAAAAAAAAAGACTTTCGTAAAAGACAAATGATTAAACACTTCATAAAAAAAAACCATAAATAAGTTAAGAAACATTACATTACAACAACATATTTAAAATAAGGCAAATGTTGAGTAATGTCCTTAAAACACTACTTAAGAAAGTAAAAAAAATTATATTTTTATTGAGATGTGTAAAGATGCGCTTCCTCATGAGTTTGAATTGCATTTTGACATGATTTTCAATAAAAAAAATTTCTTTTAATATTTTAACAAGTGTCCTTAGTCGTGTACTAGTTAGTAAGACCTTTAAAATAAATGTATAAATATTTGCATGACTTACACAATTTTTGGCCTCCATAAAATAAGGCGCTTTTTTATTTTATTTTAGTTTTTTATTTTTCCAATCCTTTAAAGACTTAACATTTTGGTTTGAATTTTTACTTTCTAGTAACAACATTGACTAATGACATAACAACGATGTTAGTTGTTCATTGACTTATTACATCATCAAGGAGTATAACAAGACAATCATAGGTAATTTTTTTGGGTAAGCTATATGTTTAAATCTCTTATAAACTAATTTGACATTGTTAATCATTTTAAATAAATAAATATTTAAAAATATAATTTATCAAAAAATACATGTAACTCCACTATTAGACTCATAATGACGTGACAAGTCAATGAATGATTAATTTATTATTATATTATCGTTTAAAGTTGTTACTTAACAGTTAGAATTAAAATAAAAAAAATCTTTAAAGGACTAAAATTAAAACAATTTTTCTTTAAAGTACTAAAATTAAAAATCTCTTATTTTACTAGGACCGAAATGCTACTTAAGATTATTTTTGTTAATACTATATTATTTTAAATATTACATATTTAAAATGTCACATTATAATAACATGTTTCAAATTCAAATGTAAATATTTGTATTAGTATTTTAATATTTAAAATATGCTAAAATGAGATATATTAACAATGAAAAATAATTTTCAAAATTAAAATAAAATATTCCATTTTTTATATGATATGTTTATGTGAAATAATAAATAAATACATAATACTAAAAAGTGAGTGCATGAATTTAAATAAATAAATATTGAAATAATTAATGTTGATTTTTTTCCAATACTTAACAAAGAATAAAAATTAAATATAAAATATATTTTTAAATATCATTAAAAAGTAATTATCTTTTTACTTGGTGATGATACAAAAATATGTATTGATAATTTTTTTCTAGTTATATTGTCCTGGTAATTAATACTATTATTTATTAATTTGTAGAAAAGAATAGAATTATTTTATTCTCATATATCATCCCAATGAATTACCACATAAATAGAAAGAGAATAATAACATTGTAATCCTAGAATTACATAATATCAAGGATTGATTCATTCTTCCCTTAATTTAAGGGATTTTATTTTCTATTATAATACGAGTTTAATACCCAAATCAACCTTTCTAATTTACTAGCAGTTCCTCTCAAGTTGGTACAAAGATATCAATCATGCTTAACTTGTAATTCAAATGGTTGTCTCAACAGCACTTTGGTCCAAATATTTGTCACCTAATGTGTAGATGGTACAAATGGAGTGCATATTACTCCCTCCTCAAGTTTTTCCTTTATGAAGTGTTTACCAATTTTAACATGTTTCATTCAGTCATGTTGAACAAGGTTATGAGCAATGTTGATAGTTGTGTTGTTATCACAATACAACTTCATCGAAAAATTCATTGGCATCTACAATTCTTCTAAAACTTTTTTGAGCTATAAAATTTCACAAAATTCATAAGTCATTTGTCTAAATTCAGCCTTAACACTACTTCTAGCAATAAAATTTTGCTTCTTGCTCCTCTACATGACTAAATTATCTCATAAAAATGTGCAATACTCGAATGTAGACTTTCTATCTATAATTGATCCTACCTAATCAACGTCAATATACACCTCGATCCCTTTCTTCTCATTTTTCCTATAGAAGAGCCTTTTCCTTGGTGTTCCTTTTAAATAATAAAGAATTCGATACACAACTTCAAGATGTACTTCATAAGAGCAATGCATAAATTGAATTACCATGCTCACAATAAAAATAATGTCCAAACAAGTGTGTGATAGGTAAATTAATTTCCCAACTAGCCTTTGATATTTAACAGTATCAAATAGCACACCATTTGTGACTTCTCTAAGCTTAGAATTCACTTTTATGGATGCATTTGAAGGTTTACATCCACTCATTTTAGTTTCTTCCAAGAGATCAAGAATGTACTTCCATTGTGACATCGCAATGCCTTTAAATTCCTTGGCTAGCCTTTATTTCAATCTCCTCATTTCTTCCAAATCATCGTCAATTGCAATTATGTCATCTACATAGACAATCAAAACTAAAATTTTGTCCTTGGGAGATCTTTTTTGTAAAAAGAGTATGATTATTTTTTCATTTACATAGTCTTTACCAAATCTGGTGATTCTTTCAAACTATGCTCTCAAGGGTTGTTTGAGCTCGTATAGTGATATTTTTAGTTTGCAAACCTTAGCTCCAAACTTCTAAGAGAAACCAGGTGGAGGATCCATAAAAGCTTATTCCTCCAAGTCTTCATTCAAGAAGGTGTTATTTGCATTTAACTGATTGAAAGGCCAATCAAGATTAGTTACGATTGATAAGAGCATTCGAGCTATCTTTTACTTTGCCACTAGGGAAACATCTCAAAGCAGTCCACCCTATATGTTTGAGTAAAGCCTTTAGCTACGAAACAAGCCTTGTATCTTTTCAAAGATCCATCCATTTGAGTTATACTTCATAGTGAACACCCATGTACAACCAACAACTATTTTTCCAATTGGTAAATCAACTTTCTCCCAAGTAGCATTTTTCTCGAAAGCTTTAATCTATTGAAGAACAACTTCTTTCCACTTGGAAACACTTAAAGCCTCATGTATATTGTTAGGGACGACTACATTGTTGTTGTTGAATAGATTCGTGGTGATGTTGATGAATGATGTCTCTATTTTGTTGTCCTTGATTATGCCTTAAGTAAACAAAACCTTTATATCATTTCACATTTATCTCTGTAGTTTCAGTATTTTCATTTTGAGATGACATTTGTGTATTAGAGGATTCACCCAGTTCCATATTTAAATTATTTGGTTCCATTAATACTGTTGCTTTTTATGAAGAAATAATATTCTAAAACTCAATAATTAAATTAGAACAATCAAGAAAATAATCTTCATTGGTCTTGCTCTCCTCCTAAAGATGCGATTTATCATAGTATAAGGTCCCTTCAAAGAAAGTGACATCCATATATATAAATATATTTTTTTCAAAATTGGATCATAGCATTTCTAACCTCATTGGTTAGTAGGATAACCTACAAAAATACATTTATGTGCCTTTGTATCAAGTTTTGAGCCTTTGGGATAATGATTATGAACAAAAGTCACATTGTCAAAAACTTTTAATGGGGTATTTATTAATAGACAAGTATTGGGAAAACAATTCAAAAAACCTATAAAGGAGTATTGAGTCCCAAAATTCGTGGTGGAAGTCCATTAATTAAGTTAGTGATTGTAAAAATAGGTTTTCCCAATAGATACTTAGGAACTTTCATTTTGAAACTTAAAGCTCTTGTGACCTTTAGAATGTGTTTTTTTTTCAACCATCCTATTTTGTTGGAGAGTATAATTACACAAACTTTGGTGAACAATCCCTCTTTTAGCAAAAAATTCCCCTAACACAATGTTAAAAATTCTTTATTATTATCATTTCAAAAAAAATCTTAATCTAAGTTTTGAATTGTGATTGATGCACTTCTATGTGAGGAATTTGCTAAATTTCCCAATCTATTCAATATCTACACCACATGAACCTAAGTTGATGATGAGTTGATGAAACTCTGTCACAAAAAGTGAATCTTTGATAAGGAACAAAAATTCTCTTATAGAAGCTTGAGAGAATTTTTTAACTCTCACAAACGAAAGTAAACTCAATTTTCATTAATGAAGCAAAAGTTGACTACGATCTCAATTTTTTTTCCTATATATACTACAAGCAACATGCAAACTAGACTAGACCTAGTTCCTAAAAGAGGTGTTGAAACTAGAAGCCCAAAACTGAGCTAGTCAGTGCAATTACAAAGTAAAGATCATACACTATTTGGGCCAAATACATAACCCAACAAGTCTACACTACTTGGACCAAATACAAGGCCTAACAAACTTATATTACTTGTTGAAGCTTCTAAGCCTAACCAATATATGTATAAACAACATGGGCTTTGGCCCATGTTGGGCCCAATGGGCTTAGGTCTAAATTGACTCAAAAATGGTCAAAGCCTCTTTCCTAAGTGTCTTATGATTGACTTTGCCATAACTCCTTCAAGCTTCATGTCCTCTAAATATTCCTCCTTCAAGGATAGTTCTCTATCAATGTTTGAACCATATTATAAAAAAATTTAAAAACATTTCCAACCTCAAATTTATCTTTTAAGAAAAATACCCAAGTGACCCTAGTATGATAATTAATAAATGTAATAAACCAATGGTTTTTAGAAAAAGTTGCCATTCTAGATGAACTCCAAAAATCATTGTGAATCATGGTAAATGGTTTTAATTTTTATAAGGTTGAGATGGAAAAATAACTCGATGGTGTTTTGTTAATTCACAAGATTAACATAGGAAAGACAAATGATTTTTATTTATGAATAACTTTGAAACAAAAATAACTCGATGGTTTAAAAAAACACACAGTCGACAATGAAACTTTTTATTGTCATTCTTGTCATCAACACCACCACCTACCACCACTACTACTCATTGTAATTGTCGTCACTACCATCACTACCACCATCATTATTGTTTTCACCATCGTCCACTACTGTTATCCTTGTTATCTTTATCACTACTAACATCACTTTGTCGTTGTTATCACCACTACCACCACTATTGTCTCCATCAACACCACCACCCATCATTACCACCACCACTGCCACCAACACATTGATATTTTTCAATGTTATTATTATTTATTTATTGTAATTTTTTACTTAATACATACTAAACATAAGTTGTAAAAATTCTATTTTTGTTGTTGTTTTTGTTAGGTTGTGTTTTCTTTTATTTGTATAACTTTTATATATTTTTTGTTGTAAAAAATTATATTTTTTAATTCTTTTGATGTAAATTTTTTTTTTTTTGTATAATTTTTAATTATTTTTCTTTTTATTACTTTTATGTGTTGATAATTTTTTTATATTATTCTATTTTATAGTATAACAGATACAATGTTTGATTGATTTTATTCATCTTTAATTTATAAAAATATTTAAAAACTAAAAAGAAAACAATAAATAAAACTAAAAACTTAAATTGGTTTTTATTTTGTAAAACTTCCAAATTAAAAATAGAAAACTACCCCAAATAGACCTTAAACATTGAAAGTTGGGATGTCCTAATTATCATGCCATAACATAATTTCATTGTCACTAGGTAAAGAAATATAATTGAAATAGATATTTGGTCTTGCCTTCAAATACTTGATCCTTGACTGAAAAAGGAAAGACCATTATTTTCTTTAGCACCCCCAATCATCTTCCCAAAAATTAAATCTTGACATTCACAATGGGAAGACCAAAAATTAACTTGACAATTTTGACTAGAGGTTAATTGTTATGTTCCTCCCATGCATCCTTGCATCAACCTTTAAGATGCTTCAAACTCAAAGAAGTGGAACTAGAAAAAGATGAATCAACCACTTCTTCCTAAGAATAAGATAAGGAAAAGAAGAAATTCGCCACAAGACTACATAAGGTCTTAATAAGGATAAAAAGGAACTACTAATTAGAGTTCTAGAGAGAGTTTCTCTAAATCTAAAAATGATTTCTCATTCATGAAATTGTAAATACAATGGAAGGGGAGAGCCTTTATTTATAGGCTTCCAAGCTTCACCCCAAAACTTCACCCATGCAATGTGGGACTAGAAGCAAGCTTCTAATCCTTCAATAGCTTGAAACACTCGTGCAAGTGTGTGTATAGGTGGCGGATTAGGCTTCTAACAAAGAAGCACGCCCAATTCAAGCCCAAGCCCAAGTAAAGCCTAACTCCTAATTGCTAATGGGCCTAAATATAAGCCCAAAATCAAAATACATTCACTCAAAACATATCCTAAACTACTAATGGCCAAATACAAGGCCCAAAAAGAAATTCCTAAACTACTAAGGCCCAATTAGAAGAAGTTTGAGTTTGTCTTCAAGTCTTCTTCCCATGGCTCTTGTCAAAGGTCCAAGAGGAGCTTGAGGAGTCTCATCCTTTGTGGAAGCTAGGAATGCATCATCCCCTCCTTCAAGAGGATTCGTCCTCAAATCTATAGCCTCAATCAGGTCACCTAAAATGAAAGGAGAAACATCAGTGACATTAAAGGCAGTAGAAACTCCATAAGATTCAAGCAAATCTACTTTATAAGCATTCTCATTGATCCTTTCAAGTATTTGAAAAGGACCATCAGACCTAGGTAGAAGTTTTGATTTTCTTTGGGTAGGAAATCTATCCTTTCTTAGGTGAACCTAAACTAATTCCCCAAGTTGAAAGACTATAGCTTTCTTTCCTTTTTTAGCTTGCCTAGAGTAATATTCTTCTTTCTTTTCAATTTGTCCTTTGACCTTTGCATGTAGGTCTTTAACATACTAGGCCTTTGACAAACAAGCAGGATTAACCATGTGTTTGATGTCAAGAATGGGCAGCAAGTCTAGAGGAGCAAGAGGGTTGAAACCATAGACTACCTCAAAAGGTGAATAGGAAGTAACTGAATTAACTACCCTATTATAAGCAAATTCTATGTGAGGTAAACACTCCTCCTAAGTTTTTAAGTTTTTCTCAACCATGCATCTTAACAGTTGCCCTAAGGTTCTATTAACCACTTCTGTTTGTCTATCTGTCTGCGGATGACAAGATGTGGAAAATAAAAGTTTACCTCCTAGTTTTTGCCATAGAGTCCTCCAAAAGTGACTCAAGAACTTTGGGTCCTTATCAGATACAATGGTTTTGGGTACTCCATGTAGCCTAACTATTTCCTAGAAGAACAAATCAGCCACATGACAAGCATCATCACTTTTGTGCCATGGAATAAATGGGCCATTTTAGAAAATCTATCCACAACCACAAAAATGGAATCTCTCCCTCTTTTGGTCCTAGGTAGGCCCAAAACAAAGTCCATAGACAAATCTACCTAAGGCAATGAAGGTGTAGGGAGGGGTTGATATAACCCATGACGCATAAGCTTTCTTTTGGCCCTATGGCACATTTCACATTTGTTACAAAAGCTGATTACTTGATGTTTCATCTTAGGCCAATAGAAATGTTCGTGTAGAATGTTCAGAATCTTTTCTATACCAAAGTGACCCATTAAGCCTCCTTCATGGGCCTCTTTCAAAATCAAATTCCTATAAGAACTCTGAGGTACACATAACCTGTTTCTTTTAAAAAGAAAACCATCTTGCTGATAATAAACCAAATGAGCTTTGTCATGACATAGCTCAAATATCTTAGAGAGATCAACATTGTTAGGATATAACTCTTTGATACTATTGAACCCTAATAGAGTAGCATCCATTACAGACAAGAGGGCATACCTTCTAGATAAGGCATCAACCACTATATTAGTTTTTCCTTGCTTATGTTTGATAATATAAGAAAATTGCTCTAAGAATTGAACCCATTTGGCATGCCTTTTATTTAGCTTGCCTTGCCCTTTTAAATATTTGAGTGATTCACGATCACTATAGATCACAAATTCTTTGGATAAAAGATAGTGTTGTCATGTTTGCATTACCCTCACAAGAACATAGAGCTCGTTGTCATAAGTTGAATAATTAAGTTGACCACCTTTAAGCTTTTCACTGAAGTAAGCTATGGGATGACCTTCTTGACACAATACAACACCTATGCCTACATTTGAGGCATCACATTCTAATTCAAATGATTTTTGGAAGTTAGGAAGAGCTAAGATAGGTGCTTGGATTAATTTATCTTTTAAGTTTTGGAAGGCTTCTTATTGTTTTGTTTCCCACTTGAAGCCTACATTTTTTTTAATTAATTCTAAAAGAGGTGAGGCAGTTGTACTAAAATTTGGGGCAAACCTTCTATAGAAACTTGCTAACCCATGAAAGCTCCTCACATCACTAATATTTTGAGGAGTTGTTCAATCCCTAATTGCCTTAATCTTTTCTTCGTCTACCTCAACACCTCTTGCACTTACAACAAATCCTAGGAAGACTACATGATCCACAAAAAAAGTACACTTCTCTAGGTTTGCAAATAAGTATTGCTCCCTTAAGACACTCAAGACTTTCTTCACGTGTTCTAAATGAGTTTGTAGTGAGGAACTATACACTAGGATGTCATCAAAGTATACCACCACAAATCTACCCATGAACTCTCTCAACACATGATGCATAAGTCTCATAAAAGTGTTAGGGGCATTTGTAAAATCAAAGGGCATCACCAACCATTCATATAGCCCAAACTTGGTCTTAAAAGTTGTTTTCCATTCATCCCTTTCTCTTATCCTAATTTGATGGTACCCACTCTTAAGATCAATTCTAGAGAAAAAGGATGTCCTATGTACGTCATCTAACCGAGGGATTGGATGCATATATTTCACTATTATGTTATTAATGGCTCTACAAGCAATACACATCCTCCAAGACCCATCTTTATTAGGCACTAAAATCACTAGCATAGCACAAGGGCTAAGACTTTCTTTGGGGAAGACATCCTTAAATTCTTGTAAGAGTTGCTCAAAAGGCTCACTTAATTTTGGTTGACTACTAAGACAAAGTGGAGAAGGAATACATAAATATAAGAGTTTCTTGGCTTGGAATGATTTTTTTACCTAATGTGGAGTTTCCAAAATACCCTTGGTCTCTAAAGACATTACCTTATTTTTGCCCTTAGAATTCTTGCCTTGGACATGGGATCTTTTGGAGATCCCTTTTTCTTGTTCCCTTTTTTTTCTTCATTTTAATTTGGTCACCATTAACTTCTTTGGGGCTGAGAGGCTTTAGAGTTATTTTCTGCCCTTGGTGCCTGAAAGAATAAACATTAGTTAGGCCATTGAATTCTACATTTTTGTCATATTGCCAAGGCCTTCTTAAAAGGATGTGGGTTGATTCCATAGGGACTACATCACAACATACATTATCCTTATAAGTCCCAATGGAAAAAGCAAGTAGGATTTGCTTGTTAACTACAAGTTCACCCTTTTCACTTAGCCATTGAAGTTTGTATGGATTAGGGTGAGGAGTCATTGGAAGAGACAGTTTTTCCACCAATCTAGTGCTAGTCACATTAGTGCAGCTACCACTATCTATTATGAGATAACACACTTGCCCCTCAACCACACAACGAGTATGGAAGATACTTTTCCTTTGAGATTCGTCACTCTCGCTATGAAAGGTACCAAACATGCATCTTACTATTAATAGATCACCTTCCTCATATGAGTGAACAGCTTCACTACTACCTTCACTAGAGGCGTTACTCAAGTCCATTGAAACTCACTCTCAATGCTCTCATTCTCCTTGAGAATTATAGCCTTTTTGTTAGGGCATTGGGAAACAATATGGCCTTTACCAAGACACTTAAAGCATTTAATGTCTCTTGACCTATAAGGGGTGGGGGAATCTTTAATTACAACCTTGCCCTCCTTGGGCTTAAATGAATTGGAAACTAAACCACTGTCTACTTTTTTTACAACTTCTTTATTTAAGGTGGACATGCGCTCCTTCTTCAAGCTTGACCTTCCACTTGTAGTCCAATTCTTTTTGTTTCCATTCTTTCTTCTAATTTGTTGCTCCACTTTCAATACCCTGTGAAACAAGTCATGAAGGTTAGTGTAAGATTGTAATTCTACTATGTCTTAAATTTCCCTATTAAGCCCATTTAGGAATCTAGCCATGGTGGCTTCTTGGGGCTCATCTACTTCAGCCTTTATAAGACGGTTCTAATTTTTAAAGTATTCATCTACACCTTTTGACCCTTGGTACAATCTTTGCAACCTATTGTGCATGTCTCTAACATAGCTAGAGGATACAAATCTTCCCCTCATTGTCCTCTTAAGTTCTTCCCAATTTTTTTCACCTATCCTTCTACCCCTTCTTACCGTTTCTTGGAGTTGGTTCCACCAACTCAATGCATAATTCTCAAAGGTAAGAGTAGCCAATTTTAATTGTTTTGGGTCACTTAAGTGATGACAATTAAAAACTTGATCACATTTTATTTCCCATTTTAATAGACTTCTACACTAGATGACCCTTCAAATTGAGGCAAGTTAATCTTGGGACCCTTTTTCCTTTGCCTATATGCATCATGCCTAATTCCTTCATTATTATCTCTTGGTCTAGATGAATTTCTAGGTTTCCTATCCTCAAATCTATTTCTTGTTCTATTTCTTCTATGTCCATCATTATCCATGTAGTAATTATTACTAAGATGTGAGGATGAAAAAAAATTGTTTTTCTTGAGTTTTCACAAAATCCTGAATTTTATGGTTCATTTTCCTAAGAGTTCTATCCATTTTATGCTCATTTTCTAAATGCATGACCCTCATTTGTTTCATCAAATTAGTCGTTAACTTGGTTGATTTTGGTGATAGTGCATCACTATCACTACTTGGAGTCATCCTACAAAACAAACAATGGTTAGTTCAAAGTTACAATTACAACTTTAAATGACCACTCAATTTTTTTGGTCAAATACAAATTGAAACACCTCTCAATGTTTTTTTTAGGAGTTTACGCTCAAAAACTTGCTAAAAACTACAATTTACAAAGCTCTTCTTTGCTGGAAATTTTGCACAAAATATCCTCTTTCACTCCCTAACTCTTCCTTTAAATGCTAATGAGTAGTTTCGAAAGTCCTCAATCAAGGTGATGCCCCCTTGTATAAGTTTTAGGCCTTCAATTACTCTTTCCAAGGACTAGGAAATGCAAGCTCAAAGACAAAACTAAGAGATAAGAGGAAGACAAACAATGAAAGCTAAGAAGAAAGCACCACTCAAAGTAAGAATAACGTAAGACAAGTTGGATAGAATGTAGAGACTCAAAAATATCAAAAAGGTAAACCAAAGAAAGGAGAATGTGAAACAACTTAAGAAACAAAAAGCATGTATACAATTGGAATGAAAGCTAGTTTAGAAACTCAAAACATGCACACAATTTTAAAAGACAAAGAATGGACAAGAAAACTCAACAATATGTCATACAAGATTTTGAAAGAAAACTTTTAAACACATAAGGAACTCAAGGCATGTTATAACAAAAGAATAAAGCCTAGGATCAACAATGATATTGCACAAGCACTTAACAAACAAAAACAAGGAAGAGAAACAAGCTTTCATGCCTTTATTTTATCATACAATTTCCAGTAAGGTATGATAATGATTTTAGCTCACTGAGCCTCAAATTTAAGTGTAAGAAGGCTTGTTGTATAACTAAACAACAAGCATGTGATGATAGACTTTGAACGCAAGCCAAAAGAATGAGCTAATGAAGTCAAAATTAGCTAACAATGCCTCAGATTAGATTCCAAAATTCTTTTAAATTCTTTTGATCTTTTCTTTTTCTTTTTCCAATTGTTTTTTAACAGTTTTCTTGACTTGGTCGAGAGCTCTACCAATCTTTTTCTTTAATGTTTTGAAAGAATTTTGGAGAAAAGATGAAGAGGTAAAGACTTCACAATGTTTACTCACAAGAAATGAGGAAAAAACTCAAGTTCTCAACCAAAATTTTGCATGCAAGTGAATATGTAATAGACAATTTGGTTTAAAAAGAAATTTTGATCAAAGTACCAAGACAACTTAAAAACAAGTAGCTCATAACAAGAAAGGTTTTAAAAACTACAAGAAAACTTCTAAGAGTAGAATTAAAGATTGAACACAAAACACTTCACATAATAATGTGAGAAATGAACACAACCAAGAATAGAAGTACAAACAAAGGCAAGGATTATAGGAAAGCTTTTAACATCAAAAGAATGAGCCAAAGCTCAAGTAAAAGAAGAGAAGCACACCACACAAGGCACGTCAAAAAGAAGAACAAAGCTCAAAAGAAATTGGAGATACTAACCTTTTTTGAAGTATTCAAGCTATGTTAGATTTTCATCTCCAAAGCAAAGGTAATGTTCAATGTTCTAGTTCATAGTTTCTCCATATGCAAAGGTAATTTTAAGCAAAGTTCTTTGTTGTTATGTTCTCCAAAGCATAGATGAGGTTCGTAGTTCATGTATACTCCAAAAGCAAAGGTAAAATTTGATGTCCAATGCTTGAATCAAGAAGAAAGGAGTGCACGATTTGCTTGACCAATTGGAGAAGAATGCTTGAACAAAAAAGGAGAAAAAAACAATAACAATAGACTAGAAAACTTGAACAAGAAAGGATAAGAACACTTACCAAAATTTGGCACTAGGAAGAAGAAGAAACAAGCTCAAGTCACTTCACCATAGCATGAGGAAGCCACAAATTGGAGAATAAACAAGTAAGAATAACAATTGAATCAAAGAAATGAGAAGAGGATTCAATTAGCACGAGTATATTAGCACAAAATGCATGTAATAAGCTTCAAGTTCAAACTAAATACATGCATTCATACCAATATTTGCACAAATACATGAACTATACAACAAGCATGTGACAGATTAACCAATTGCACAAGGAAAGTGTGAGTAATTTGAATTCAAATTAGATTCAATGAATCTATTTATTAACCGAATCCAAGCACACTTTTAGCACATGCATGTGACGGATTTAACACCAAAGGCACAAGAAAAGTATGACAAGCTTTCACACACAGAATTTTGAACAGATTCAATTCATCCAAATACACTTGCACAAGCCAAGGAAGATGCACACAACATGTGATGATTTCAACCAGTTTTCTCATGATAAATGTGATTGATTTGAATTCAAATTAAATTCAATACATCTAGAAGCAAAAACTGACTCAATGAAGCATGCTTAAGCCACATATTCAAGCTTTTGAATTTGATTTTGAAATAAAACAATGTATCTAGACATAAGCAGAAAGTATGTAAGGCATGACTAGAGTATATTCGTGTATTTGAGTGGATTCAATGAATCTAGACTATGAGCTTGCACAGATTACACAATACACATCAAAAGCATGATTTATGGACAAATTCAAATGACATAAAACATGGATCATGTGCTAAATACTTGAATCAATTTAAGATACAACAAATTTTAACAAAAACTGAAGCATATGAACAAGAATTAGCTTGCAACAATTACCACGAATTCAAGGATTGAACTAAGCATGAATCAAGATCAATTAAGCAAGCAAAACACGAATTGAACAAGTATTAGAACACCTAACCAGATTGAAGCAATCTTAAGATATCAATGATGGCTCTTGATACCAAATGTTATGTTCCTCCCATGCATCCTTGCATCAACCTTTAAGATGCTTCAAACTCAAAGAAATGGAACTAGAAATAGATGAATCTGCCACTTCTTCCTAAGAAGATAAGGAAAAGAGGAAATCCACCACAAGACTACACAAGGTCTTGATAAGGATAAAAAAGAACTACTAATTAGAGTTCTAGAGAGAGTTTCTCTAAATCTCAAAATGATTTCTCATTCATGAAATTGTGAATACAATGGAAGGGGAGAACCTTTATTTATAGGCTTCCAAGCTTCACCCCAAAACTTCACCTGAGCAATGTAGGACTAGAAGCAAGCTTCTAATCCTTCAATAGCTTGAAACACTCGTGCAAGTGTGTGTATAGGTGGCAGATTGGGCTTCTAACAAAGAAGCACGCCCAATTCAAGCCCAAGCCCAAGTAAGGCCTAAATCCTAATTTCTAATGGGCCTAAATACAAGCCCAAAATCAAAATACATTCACTGAAAACATATCCTAAACTACTAATGGCCAAATACAAGGCCCAAAAAGAAATTCCTAAACTACGAAGGCCCAATTAGAAGAAGCTTGAGTTTGTCTTCAAGTCTTCTTCCCATGGTTCTTGTCAAAGGTCTAAGAGGAGCTTGAGGAGTCTCATCCTTTGTAGATGCTAGAAATGCATTATTAATTTACTAACAAAGAAAAGATTGTAGGATAGATGAGGAACGTGTAAGACATAATTATGGATTAAACAAGAGGAAAGGGACACAATTCCTTTTCCAGCAACATGCGCAAAGGAACCGTTCATAATTTTAACCTTTTGATTACTTGCACCAAGTGCATATGAAGAAAAAAGTTATGAAATGTCTATCATCTGGTCTATAGCACCTGAATCTAATATTCAAGTGTCATTAGGATCGATGTAGATCATAGTTTTAGTGAAAAAGTTATTAATTGGGCAAGAAAACAAGATAGGGTAGAATTTTCTAAAGATTGAGATTGGAACATTTTATATAAATGCTCTATTTGTTCCTTTATGAAAAAATAAGATATTGAGGATGATTATTGTCCTAGTTTAGAATTATTGACTTGAAACACACATATATCTCCCCTTAACTTATTATTATCATTGTGTTTTTTTAGCATTTGTTGGTTTTTCGTGCAACTTCCAACATGTTTCCCGAGTATGTAATGATTTTTTACAATGATCACACCAAGGCCTTTAGATTCCTTCTTGTTGTTCTCCTTAAAAATTTGCACTCGAACCTCAAACTACAAGGGCTGATATCTTATTATCTACTTTTATGTCATTAAGATGCTTAACCATCATTTGTCATCATGCTTCTTCTCTACGCACCTTTGAAAAGACTTCTCTAATAGTGGACAAAGGTTTGTAACCTAAGATGCAACTTCTAACCTTATTAAGATCTTCACTCAATCTTGCCAAGAACACAAATACTTGGCTCCGCTGTATTTTCTTCTTGTATCGAGCACTATATTTGAACTCCATCGTTGGTTATTATCAAATAAATTCAACTATTTCCAAACAATCATCATGGCATTATAATATGTTGTTACATTGCATTCTCCTTACTACATAATCCACATTCGGGTGTCTGGTTCAAATAATTGTGAATGATTATCCATATTGAAATAAGTTTCCTTGACGACTTCCAACACATCATGAGTTGTAAGCAAAACATAAATGGTTTTCCCATTACTAAATTCATGAGTTGATCAACCAAGCAATTACTGTAAAGTTTTCGGCGCACCACTGCTTATATTTTGGATCTATGGTGGTTGGTGCTTGCACCTTGTCATTCAAATAGCCAAGTTTTTCCTTTTTCGCCAATCACTAAATGAACTACTTAAGCCTAATCTAGGTAATTTTTTCCATTCAATTTATGAATGATAATTTGTAGAGAATTCTCGAAAAAATAAATTATACAAATCATTGATACTCATTATCTGGGTTCATCATGACAGCTTTACAATTTAGGATTTTAATACCCTCAAATTTATTAAACTAGAAATTTCACTAATCAAAATTAATTAATAACTTCTCTACTTATTTAGCTATTAAGTGATTAATTGTTTCAAATAAAAATAAAATAATAAATATAAGCAATACCTAGAAAAATAAAATTAACACAGTGTAACGTTCAAATGATCAAACCCTAGTGAGGTATCCTATATAACAACCCACTAAAGGGGCTCCCTACCTTTAGCATTGTGTGCCACTACCCCCCTATCCTCTCTCTGCTACTTAGCTTTATTTTTGTTACTTCTTTCTTCTTTGTCCACACTTTCATCTTTCCTCTCTCCCTTGGCTAGTCATTTTCTTTCTCTCCTACTCTTCGTTACCTTCTCCCATCGTCATGCTCCACTCTTCCTACCATAGGAGCTATTGGAACCTAACTTCAAGACACTAGAAGCGTACCTTTCTCACCCCTTCAGTAGCAATTTTTTATTTTTTAAAACATCTAAGGTATGGAGGAGTTCTTCTCCCTTTTCTTGTCATTTTCTCTACTTGTTTCATGGGGGAAATGCCCTTAATACTAACCCTTTATTTGATTTCTTTCTTGATGCAAAATTGTTCCAAAAACAATTCAGTAAACCAAACAATGAGGACCCATTAAGACCATTTTTGTACAGTTTCATTATTATGTTTATGATTCAATTTATTTGGGGATGAATGTATATTATTTGGCTTAAGTTTATGGCTTGGTATATTCTATTACGAAGGCTTAAAAGTAGCCTTATATGTTTGCATTTACTTGTTGGAGACTTCCTTTATTTATGGTGAAAAATAGAAACATAATTATGTTGCAAAAATGCATCTTAGATGAGTCGATTAATTAAACAAATACATATAGATTTTGAAGGGTATATCAAATTGTATTTTGAAGGGTAGATTTGCATAAGTTGACCACCTAAAGAAAAAAAATATATATCAAATTGAATTAAGAAATAAATTAAAAGTCCATTTTTTGTGAAGTTAAAAGAAAAGATTACTGGAACAATATTTTTGCATGATTTATTTAAGCTAAGACAATGGATTAAATTACCTAAAACTATTAGAAATAAGTCCTAATATGTATAATTAATAGTTAGGTAAGATTTAGTAATGTTTGGAATAAGTATTATGAAAACTATGATGATGTTTTATAAGACATTACAACAGAAAATGTGAATCTATTTCCCAACAACCTACATGTCTTATTCAACTATGTTATGACCTTTTTTTTGTAAGAAATAAAGTTTTCATTGTCAAGGGATAATAAAAAATAAGATAGTATGAGTTAGGAAAATGAAAATGAAGTTTATCATTTTGAAACTAAACTTAATTCCTCTATTTATTTATTTTTTTAAAGTTTCACAACTTGAATTATTTAATCTAACTATAATTAAATTTATGAAATTTCAAAGCTTGGATAAGTATTTTGTGTAAAGAATCAAATAGGAAGTATGGAAAATTAATTAGCAAAGGAATAACAAAGTTTTTGTAAAATAAAATCCTCTAATTTTATTGTATACGTACTAGAACAAAAAAAATAAAAATTACACTTATTAATAATTGACTTAGTTGAATAAAATAAATTATTTAGATAGAAAAATCAGTTATTTAAACAATGAAAAAAATTTCTTTCAATTTGAATTTAAAATGAGTGAGAACATATGTCTTTGTGAAATGTTGTGACATATAAAAAAAGTACAATGATAATGTCTTAAGACGTCCAAAAATGTGATATAATGATGTTGTAAAAATTAAATAACTGTTGATTTTAGTTCCTATATGAATAAGAGACCTCTTATAAATTTTTAAATCATTCTGACTTCAATTGAGTTCATTATAAGTATTTTTTCAATACATACACGTGTTTACATGAAAATTTAATTTGAGTTACAAAATGTAGTTTAAAGATAATAAAATATAATAAGAAAGGGTAAATTAAGCAATGATGATTTAATTATGTGATTTGGAAAGAATTAGAGAGTTAACGGTATAATTTTTAAAATAATGCACATTTATTTATATAATTAAAATGTGATACAAAAACTATTATCAAAGAATTACAATTTTATGGTTAAACTAACGGAAGACAGTATCATACAATTTGAACAGTTGTGAGGAGAGAATACTAAATTACAAATGTCAAGAATCTTCATGGGAATTCTCATAAACAATTTAAATTAGTTAACTCCTAAGAGACATAAAATTTAATGAACGTAGAAATCTCATGAGAAATTGAAATAGATTTGTCTGTTTGTTGGCTTATTTGTTACGGAGTGTCAATCGTTGTTGTGAACAATTAAATTCCTGATAATTGTTTGTTTGTTTGTGAATTGCGAATCTTAAAGAGCAAGATATTAATTTGTCATCTCTAGACATGGGGATGAGTGATACGCTATTACTCCATCAATTGAACGGAAGAGGTGATGTTGACAAACGAACAAATGAACGTGATATCAAGAATTAGTAGGTGACGAGTCTTATTGTGTTATGAATTAATGTAAGGTCGAAGGGTTTGTGATCATAAGATTTAGGGCTTTAAGCCAAGATCAAAGAAATGTTAGAGGCTTAAAAGCCCGAGATTGTGATGTTGTGCATGAGACACAATGACTTATTGAAACTTATCGTTTTGGTGCCTAAATTAATTTGAGACACAATCACAATGGTGTGATTGAGTTAGTTGTCAATCACTACGCATGAACTCGTTTGAGGGAAATTGATAACTGAGATTATGTGTGTTAACTACAATATGGTACTTGAGAAATGTTTGTACACTCACGAAGTCTTAAGAAATACTATGAGGTGTCAAGTTGTGACAACTTTAAGGGTTGAGGCATTCATGTGACCAGCTTGATGTCTCCTAGACGCGTATGGAGCATTACCATAGTTGGTCAAAAGTATCTTGATTTAAGTACTAGAAAAGGTATATCCTCCCAATCATCACCCAAAAACAAATAAACGATCATCAACAAATTTCATGTAAGTCCTATGTAACTTGAAAGGTCAAGAGGCATTGAAGACCCAATTGCAAAATTAGTGAAGTAATTAGGATGTTACAATAATGAATAAGGTATGAGGTGAAGTGACATAACTTAGCAGTGAGAGTATAGGTACGAGCGAACATGCATGACTACATGTGTTTGAATGACTCTAGAGTGGACGCAACACTCACTCCTTGCATCCTTTTTTTTTTTTCATATCTAAATATTGAGGTTCAACCATCCCATATTTCATTTGGAAAATTAGCCCATCAAGGGGAGATTGAGATCCATGACCCTATCTTTGAGGAACACATCTTCACTGGATGAATGTGTTTTACTTTCCTACCATCAGCGGACTTACCACATAGGCGACTAATACATGTGGACCTATCGGTCATATTGATGCAAGTACCAGCCCCAGGATACACTCAAGCATCGACTTCTTCTTATCCCGCATATTTGGAATCTACCATTCTTAATGCGACAATAGTAGATATAGTAGGGCAAACCATTGGTGCCCTCTTTCCTATCAACATCATCCCATATTCTTCCTCTTCCCTTTTGATCCATATTTCATGTGTGAATTTCTCTTGCCAGGACATCTACTGCATTGGAGTGTGACACAAACAGTTCTACCTCATTGAAGGAATAAGGATTTGCAGATACCATGGTTGAAAAAAAAGAGGAGTCATATGAGAAGGAGTATCCCTCTGAAGGATTTTCTTAGACAAAGACTATGATGTATGTAACATCCTGCTTTTTATATAATAAAATTATATTCAGAATTTAGAAAAATAGCAATTTACCTTCTTTATTGAAATATTTAAGTTTACAATATTTAACTTTGTGAGAAATATTAGTCAAGAGATAAAATTGAGAGAAGAAATGATAAATTAAGATGAAAGGTTATTAAGTAAAATAGTTTAGATAAATTGAAAAATAATAAATATAAATATAAATAAATA
>JAMLFT010003208.1:0-22713 GCA_026544285.1 Pachyrhizus erosus | reverse complement strand
GAATATATATGGTCCTTGAGAGACGACCTAGGAGTCACTTCCTAGTATACTGCAGTTAATTGCATTTTATTTGACCCAAGTACGGCCTCGATCATGGAGTCTTTTCCATTCCTGGTCCTAGGAAACCTAATGACAAAGTGCATGGACAAATTTGTTCAAGGAGAAGAGGGTATAGGTAGGGTTAATACAACCCGTAGGGCATCAATTTGGCCTTTGCTTTATGACAAACATTGCACCTATTACAAAAGATGTTTACATGGTGTTTCATCTTTGGCCAAAAGAAATGTTCTTGCAAGACATGCAAAGTTTTGCTTGCCCCAAAATGACCCATTAAACTTCTCTCATGGGCTTCCTTAATCAGCACATCTCTATAAGAACTCTAAGGAATGCATAACCTTCTCCCTCTAAAAAGGAAGGCATCTTGTTGAAAGAAATCTAAATAAGGTTTATTCAAACATAAATCAAATATCTTTAACAAATCCATATCATCCTTATACAATTCCTGAATACTACTAAACCCCAACAGAGTAGAATCCATTAAGGAGATAAGTGCATACCTCCTAGACAGAGCATCAGCCACAACATTATTCTTACCATGTTTGTGTTTAATAACATAAGGGAATTACTCTAGATACTCCACCCACTTAGCATGGCATTTATTGAGTTTTCCTTGACCATTCAAGTATTTGAGAGATTCATGATCACTATGGATCACAAACTCTCTAGGAAGAAGATAGTATTGCCATGTTTGTAGGGTCGTGATAAAAGCATAAAGCTCTTTATCATAAGTGGAATAATTTAGATGGGCACCTATAATCATTTCATTAAAACAAGCTA
This sequence comes from Pachyrhizus erosus, assembly GCA_026544285.1. Taxonomy (NCBI): domain Eukaryota; kingdom Viridiplantae; phylum Streptophyta; class Magnoliopsida; order Fabales; family Fabaceae; genus Pachyrhizus; species Pachyrhizus erosus. The sequence goes on along the minus strand of JAMLFT010003208.1, from coordinate 21,876 downwards.
TAAGATGACTTCCTTGCAAAAGAACTGCTCAAACTCCCACATTAGAAGCATCACCTCTAACTCAAAGGATTTCTAAAAATTTGGAAGAGCAAGAATAGAAGCTTTGATTAATTTATCTTTAGAGTTTGAAAGGTTTGTTCATGATCCTTATCCCACCTAAACACCACATTTTTCTTAACCAATTCATTTAGAGGAGCTGCTAGAGTACTAAAATTTGGAACAAATCTCCTATAAAAGTTGTCTAATCCATGAAAGCTTCTAACATCACTAATGTTTGTGGTGTTGGCTAATCTCTAATTGCCTGAATCTTTTCTTCATCAACCTTTACACCTTGAGCACTAATGACAAATCCTAAGAACACAACTTGATCTACACAAAATGTACGCTTTTCTAGATTAGCAAAAAGATGTTGCTATCTAAGAACACTCAAAACTTGTCTTACATGTCTTATATAATCTTCAAGGGGTAGTCTATACACTAGAATATAATCAAAATACACCACAACAAACCTCCCAATAAAATCTCTAAGGACATGATTCATGAGCCTCATGAATGTGCTTGGAGCATTAGTTAGACCAAAAGGCATTCCTGACCATTAATACAATCCAAATTTGGTCTTGAAGACAGTTTTCCACTCATCTCTCTCTCTCTTTCTTATCTAATGATACCCACTCTTAAGATCAATCTTTGAGAAGAGAGAAGCACCATAAAGCTCATCCATTATATCATCCAACCTAGGGATAGGGTGCCTATACTTAATTGTAATGTTGTTAATGGGCCTACAATCAGTTCACATTCTCCGAGACTCATCTTTTTTAGGCACTAGAATTATAGGCATGGCACATGGGCTCATGCTCTCTTAAACCCACCCCTTGCTAATCAAACCCTCAACTTTCTTTTGTATCTCTTTGGTTTCCTCGAGATTACTCCTATAGGCAAGCCTATTAGGAAAGCTAACTCTTGGAATTAAATCAATGTGGAGTTTTATTCCTCTAATAGGGGGAAGTTCTATGGTAATGTCCCTAGGAAACATATTACTAAACTCCTCAAGCAACTTTTCAAAAGATTCACTTAACTTAGCACCACTAACCACACAATTAAAATTTGGCAAACAAATAAATAAAGGAGCCTTAGCTAAGAGAGACCTTTTTACCTCTTGAAAAGAAACTAACAAGTTCTCACTTGATACTTCCTTTACCTTTTCCTTTCCTCATTTCTTCTTGAACTTTAGATCCAATGTGGATCTTGAGTTCTTGATCTCTCTTCTTCTTCATGCTCAATTGATGTCTACTCATTTCTTGAGGGGAAAGAGGCTTAAGAGTTACCTTCTTCCCATTATGCCTAAAAGAATAACTGTTAGATACACCATTAAATGAAACATTCCTATCAAATTGCCATGGTCTACCTAACAAAATATGTGTAGCCTCCATTGGAATAACATCACATAACACCTAATCTAAATATGTCCCTATGGAGAAAGTGAGCATAACTTGCTTGTTTACAACAAGCTCTCCCTTCTCTCTAAGCCATTGAAGCTTATATGGGTTTAGGTGAGAGGTCATAGGCAATGCAAGCTTATTCATTATCCTAGTGCTAGCTACATTAGTGCAACTGCCACTATCAATGATGAAGGAGCACACTTTTCCCTTCATAAGACACCTAGATGCAAAATGTTTTCTCTTTGAGAGACGTCACACTCATGAGGAATAACACTTAACATATGTCTAACAACAAGTAATTCAACCTCCTTAGGTGAGTGAATATTGTCATTATCACTTTCACTAGAGGCGTCACTCTCATCAAAGGAAGAAGAGCTATCAATGCTTCCATTTTCTCTCATTATCGTGACCCTTTTGTTAGGGCATTGAGAAGTAATGTGTCTCTATCCTAGACATCTAAAGCATTTAATCAAACTAGATTTAGAGGGAGTGGGGGTGTTCTTGCTTACAAGCTTGCCTTCTTTGGGCAAAGAAATAGAAGAAGAAGAAACATCTACATTACTTTTTACAACTTGATTTTTCAAGGAGGACATGCCCTCTTTCTTCAAGTTTGACTTCCAACTTGAAGATCCTTGATTCTTCTAGATTCCTTGCTTCCTCTTCATTTGTTATTCAACCTTCAAAGCCCTGTGAAAAAAATTATGCAAGTTAGTATATGTTTGAAGCTCTACAACATCTTGGATCTCCCTATTTAAACCATTAAAGAACCTTGTCATTGTAGTCTCTTGAGGCTTATCAATTTTACCCTAACTAAGCAGTTCTAGCTCCTTAAAGTGTAGCATCCTACTTTTGATATAATTATAAATTTAAATTTTTAGATTTACCTCCTTTTCTATTCATAATTTAATTTAGTTAAAATACAATTTTGGAATTTATTTCCTATGAAAAAGATATCATCCAGAAATATTGTTTAGAGAAAAAGAGAAAGAGAAAATGAGCGAGAGAAAAGAAAAATTTAAAAGAATTTAGTTAGTCAAAATATAAAATTAAAATAAACTTAAAAGATGGAAATATAAATTAATTTCCAAATAAAAATTAAATTTATAATATTTTAATAAAAATAAAGGAAGGGAAGAATAAAAATGAGGAGAATTAGAATAAAATCAAAATAGAATTTCCAAAAGTTAAAAATAAATATTTGGAATTAAATATAATTAAATAAATATTTTTAGATCAAATAAATAAATTTTTATCAAATAAAATAAATACTAGGAAGAGAAATTTTAAATTAGTGTAAGAAAAATATAATTAATTTTTTAGGATTTTTGAAAGAATTTAGAAATTTAAAATGAAATTTTTAAAATTAAAAACATAAAACTTGAAGAAAAATAAAATAAAATAAAGAAGAAAAGAGAAAAGACAGGAATAAGGAAAAGGGACAAGGCGGGCTTTGAACCTAGGCCCTACCATAAAGGGAGAAGAGCGGAACAAGTGTGCCAACTAAGCTACCCCTCGAGGGTAGCATTAAAAAAAATGAGGAAAAATAAAAGGGGAGGTGTTGGGTGAATAAAAGAGAAAAAACGCGCAACGCACAAAAGGGAGTAAGACGGATTCGAAGAGTGACACGTGAGGGTTGAAATAAATTTGGGGTGCAAGTGTTGCCATTTGACCGCTAGGCCCATCATTGTTATTTCTTATGAATTAAATATACTTAACCCTTCCTAAAAAACGCTAAACCATCATTGAAGCACCTCGTCACCTCCTTCAACCTCGAGAATGCCTTTTGTAAATTCGTCGTTCTGCTAGGTTACATGCTGCCATGCCCTGCCACTCCCCTAGCCAGCTACCTATAGCCTATAGTTTGCTTTGATGAGAAGGAACGAGGTAGAAGAGGTCTATAAATACTAAGCTAATTTTGAATCAATAGGGAAGAATATCGTGAATCCCTTATCAAAATTCTCTGTTTTCTCTCACAATCGTTGCCTATCTCCAATCCAAAAAGCTTTGGAATTAGTAATACAACAATTCTGTTGAAGAAATTTGAACAATCAACCAAGGAATCATGATTTCACAGAGTCATCGGAGCCTCGCTAGGAAACTTCAAAACAAGTAGGAGAAACCATCTTTTCTTTGAATTTGATTCATAGAATAATTTTAAATCACTTAAATTTGATTTTTTGACAATTTGAAACTCTAAGATAATCGAATTATCCAAATACGAATTGAATTCGAAAAGCTTAAGAACTTTGAGCATAGGAAAACCAATTTTTTGTTTGTATACGAATTTTGACAAAATTAGTTGTTATTTGAATGATTCTAGGCAAAGGATTACCCAGAATCGTGTGAGAAATTTGAGAATCAAACCAAGACAGGGGGCCATAGTTCTGTTTTGAAATTCTGAAAGTTTTTAGAGGAGGAAATATGATTTCTCTAAGCAAATTCACTTGCATAAGTTTGAATTGGCAAACAATGAACCTAGGAATGAAAAGAAACAAGAATGGGAGAAAGTTAAATGAAATTCAAACCAAAACTAGAGACGGGGGTGAGGAAGAAGATGAATAAAAAGCCAAATGACCATTTTACCGCTAAGATAGAGAAATTACCAAAAGACTCTTGGTCTAATTTTTTTTTTATTTTCTTTGCCATTTTATCCAACAAGTTTTAAAACAAGACTAGAAGATAGCTCTACTTCTATGTATGAATATTGAAGTAATTTTTCCAAAAAGTTTAAATATAATTAACTTAAATTTTCTAAAATTACCAAAAATGTTTGAAATTTAACCCTTTTTGGTCAATAAATTAGGGGAAACATTATCAAAATCTGTTTAGGTATAAGCCTAGGGTATTTTTACCATCTTAGAAATTTAAAAATCCATAGAAATAAAATTTTGGTCTAAAATGACAAGAATGAGCCTACTTTATAAAAACAAATTTCACCATTATTTGTGTCTCCTACATTCAAGGAAAATAGCTAAAATAATTTCCATTAATATTGGGAACCTATATAATAACTCATGATCTAAAATCTGAAGCAAAAATCGTTAAAAGAATAAATTTTTCAAAATGACCAAAATATCCTTTTTAAATTTTTTTTCTGAAAATATCTTTGTTTTTCAATAAATTTTCCAAAACTAAGACTAATAGATATTCAAAACCTCCTCTGCTTACTTCTTTCACATCAATATGAAAGATAGGAAGAATTTGTGGAAAGAAAAATGTAAAAGGACCATTTTGCCCTTGTCTTTCTATTTGAATATAATGTATATTATTGATTGTTGTGATTATTTAGTATGCTTTGAAATATATTGAGTTGATGATGTAAATATGATTCCATATCTCTACTTTTCATGGGAGGTAAATATTCATGGTAACTATCCACTTAAGATGGTAAATTCTGAGATAACCGTAGGGTAGAAGATGAACTGAGAAATGCTCAAACAATGATGACGAAATCTAGAAATGATTGTGATATAAAGATGAAAGATGGATGTTATCCATAGATATCTAAACTTATCATCAGTACCAAGATAGAACGAAATGTAGAGATGAAAAATGAAATAAACAAGTTAGACTGTACTGAAAACCTTAACGAGTGAGAAGTAAGAATGAGGAATGTAATGGTTGACCACAAAAGGTACTTGAGAAATGTACGCAGGCTTTGGTGAAACCTTAGGGGTAGATAAATTGCCAAGTTGTGAACTGCTCAGAGAAACGAGGGTGTCACAGAACCGGCTTGGCGTCCTTGACAAAGTAGAACATTACCAAGATTCAGTTCAGAATATGTTGGACCAAGTACTAGGTAGGATATGTACTCCCTATTGTTAACCAAAGACTACAAATTGGTCTGTTAATGATACGCTCGTGTATGCCCTCCAGGAGTTAGTAGTGTTGGAGGCTGCAAAGGTCCCTAAAGTAAAATTCATATTTAGGCACGTTTGGTGAGATGAGAGTCTATGTTAGATACATCACCTTCTATTTGTTTTGTATGTGTTACCCAAGGATAAATGACTCACTCCTACACCCCCCTACCTTTTCAGACATAGATGGAAAATGAATTCCAACCACTATTCCACTTGACCCTAATATCCTTAAAAGGAAGATGGACCTATGACAGAGTCCAAGGAGATGATATCTTCGAGGGATACGTTCGGTTTGCCTTCAAACCTACTAATATCATAGTCTTATGACAATTTCATCATGTAGACTTACCAGTGATCTTATCTCAAACCCTGCCACCTAGATTCGCTAGTGTTCCAACCATGCGAAGATGACCTCAGACTCCTCAACCCCCAAAATTCTCCATGGGATCAGTTCAAGCCAATGATCCAAACAAGAGGGAAGACTTTACAGAAGAAGAATATCCTTCTAAGGGATCTAACTAGGTTAAATTAGTATTGGAGGATGATTAAGGAGATATTTCATTTGGTCATTCGGAACATTATAATGATGTAACAATAAGTTTACTTATGACTTTATCTATCTTGTATAATTAAATTGAGATTATCGAGCTGAAGTTATGTGAATTGATATGTCATGTCAAATTGTAATTCCCCTAACGAGTTAAATTTTTAAAATTTTACGTATGCTAAAGTTATCTTAATATAATTTCTTAATCATTAAAAGTAAATAAAAAGGGGCGTTACAATTAGTTGGTATCATAGCAGTTTGATCCTTTAGAGTCCGAGAAACCTTATAAGATTAGGTAGAGACCACAATATTCACTACTTGGGTAGTAGTGTGAATAGCTGATGACACGTTGATTGATAAAATCACACAGATAGTTGGGATAAATTTAATATTGTACGTATTATAAGTTACTAGGAGTCGATTACTAATGTTAGGATTCTCTGTTGCATTGATAGGACATTATGCCCGGAAGACCATTGAGCAACAACACCCAACAAGTGTTGGACCACATAACACAAGTCCTGTAAAGAATCACCCAAGAAAGAAATGATGAGCCGATAAAATATCGAGGACTGACAGCCTTCAGGAGAAATAACCCACCCCAATTCAATGGTTCTTTTGATCTAGAAGGAGCCCAAAACTGCATTACCAACATTGAAAAGATTGCAGCTATGTCTTGTTTAGAGGAACACAAAGTCAATTTTGCGACCTTCATGTTTACCGAGGAAGCTGAAAATTGATGGAGGATAGTGAAGCCTACCCTACTCAAAATATTCACTTCATCTCTTGGGAAATCTTCAAACAAAAATTTCTAGACAAATATTTCCCTGCTAACTATAAACAGAAAAAAGGTAAGGAAATTTCTGGAATTAAAACAAGGGAACATGTCTATGGGAGAGTATGCTGCAAAGTTTGATGAGTTACTCAAATTTTGGCCATTCTTTGGAGCTGATAATGGGCAGGCAATTTGCTCTCAATTTGAAAATGGATTAAGAGCTGAAATAAAATAGGCCATAAATTATCTTCAAATTATTGACTTTTCAACCTTAGTTAATAAATGCAGAATTTATAAAGATGATTCCAATATTTACATAATACAGTGGAGGACTAGAGGGCAACAAAAGCATCCTAAGAGAACTTTTGGTCATTTAAGGAAACCCTATTAGAGACCACCAACTCATGAAAGTGGATCAATTAGACCTAGTCCATCTGTGGGGAGCTCCAAGTCAACTATCTCCCATCCTGCAATCGATATGTAGATCAAATGTTTTAAATTTGGTGGACCATATTATCTAAGGAATTGTCCTCAGAAGAACATTACTTGCCACAACTATGAAAAATAGGGCATTTGGCCAAAGACTACTTGTCTCCAAAGAAGGAAGCATCGAGTGCTAAGAAGCCAACACAAAGCCAAGAAAAACCAAAGGCAGTAGGAAGGGTTTTTACCATGCATAAATCAGAAGCAGCCACGTCCAATGATGTAACAACCTAAATTCTTTACTGATATAACATACATATAAACTTATCTATATTATTTGGACAAAAGTTTATATGAGCATTTTGTTACTATTACAAAGAGTAAAATTTAAACTTCGTTTCTCGGACCTTTAGAGGGATCCTCTTCCTCGGAGGAGTCAGCTCTGGGAGTGGATCTGACTATTTTGTGTTTATTGCGGCTTGAGGAAGAGTTGCTTGGTCGTCTTCTCCTAGGATGTGATGGAAAATCTAGAGGCGATTTGGAAACTCGTGGAGGTTCCACCTGAGTTAGTACAATAGGAAGGTCTATTTGTCTATATGAAGTAGGGGTAAATGGAGTTGCATGAAAGAAAGTGAAGAAAACATATCTAGTGTAGGTATCTAGTTGATACAATGAATCCCTTGTCCGTCGTCCACACAAAGGGGTTATAGACATATGGAACAACGGGTGGAATTCTTCATACATCTTTTCCTAAAAGGGTTAGTTGTAGGAGCAAATCTTCAGTTCTTAAGTAACCATGCAATATTGGCGTACCTACAATCGTTCACCCTCAATCTCACCGTATCGAGTCCTATTCAATAATTTACTAGCGTTTTGGGGATCCCTTGCTGCCTCTTTACTACTAACACCTTAGGACTTATACGGATCGTAATATTAAGTCCATGAGTTGCAATTAATGTGGGTGACGGTCAGGAATACATATCACAAGCTGGTACAAGGCTTAGATACTCTCTACTGACTTTGGTAGTGCTTTTCTTTGTCGGGGTTACCAAGCCAGTTTTGTGACTCCTTGATCTGGGCAGTTCACAAACTTGGTGCCTAAACACCCCTATGGACTTCCACAGCCTACATACATTCCTCATGTACCTTCTATAGTCAACCCATTGCACTTCTCCTTTCTTTAGTGTCACTCACATTTTATTTATCCGCCTTCACTTTCGTCAATCAAGTCTCTTAGGTTGTAGATCCCTAGAATCTTCTTATCTATAGATTCTTACTTGTTCAATCTTTATTTGACCATTGCCTTGGTTTGTGTTTAGATTGAGGGGGATCTCTTTGTTTATGGAGACTTATTGATCATTTCTCTTTCTGAACTAAGATTGTAATAATTTCCTTTTTAATTTTATAATTCACGGTACATACTCAATAGAGTATTTACTGAGTACTTATTTTATAATCAATTCACTTATTGTAATTTTATGTCAAGAATTCGTATTTACCTACCAATCTTAGAATTCTTAAGAAACCTTGTTCTTTAAGTTGAATTCTCAATTATCATAGTTATATAATTTTTTTTTTAAGATTCTTTCCTAAACTTTTTGTTAGAGTTTTTAGGAAGAAATTATTATTTAATGAAAAAATTTAGTTCTAAGGGTATATTGGTCTTTTTCTCATAAATTTTCTTAGAATTTTCTTTGTCTCCTCTTTACTGTGATACTCCAATATTTCATTTGTAGCTATAATCATATAAATCTTTATATTAATTTAATCTTTTATAATTCTAAGCATTTTATTGGTTTCTTTTAGGGGTACTTTAGTAAATCCTTCTAAAATTATTATTTCAACTTTACTTCTTGGGATGGTACCCTTAAGATTCTAGGAAACAAAATTACCTTTACATTTTCTAGCTATTAGATTGTTTTCAATCATAAACTAGATTTATAATGGACAAAATAAATAATTTTATTACCTAGGGGTAAAATGGTCATTTTCATAATATAATTTTATTTATAAAGATTTTTAAATATCCAAAGGTGGAGTCCATACCTTAGATGGTGTTGTGAAAGTTTTCTAAGGTTAATCTTCCATTCTTATAACCAGATTAGACCTTAATTAAGATTTTTGTCAAGTAGGGGCATTTTTGGAATTTACAAAAAAAAATATTTCTAACTAAATTTAAAAATAAATCCCTGAATTTGTTGTTCTCTTTTAGCATTACCTTTCTTTAAATTCCTAGAATTTTTAGATATTATTTAATGTCTGAATTAGTCAAAAACAGTTTAAAAATAATTTAAAAGAAAATTTTGAAGGGAGGGGCATTTTGGTAATTTTTTCATCTTCTTCAACATCTGGACAAAATTCGAACCAGAGATTTTTGAATTTAGGCGTTTCAATTTTACGTAGGCTCATGCCAATTTAGTTATCCATAATCTTTTCTTGGGTCAATACGAACCTAACCCAACAATTAATTAGGGAAATTTTGCTTTTAATTTGCCAATTGAAATCAATTTTTCCTACGTTTTGAAACAAACTTTTTTTCTTTCAATTTCATAGAATTACGGAGTTTTAGAGTACAAAAATTTGAAGAAATCAAATTGACATGTTACATAATGATTCTGTAATCTAAAATAAAAGAAAGAAAGACTCCTTCTACCTTAATTTGAAGCTTTGATTTTTCGTTAATGAAGGCTTGGGTGTCTCTGCAATTTCACGTTCCTTATCTTGTTTCTTCAATTTCTTCTTCCCAATGTGTTTCTAGATAAATTAAGAAGCTAATGGGAGTGATTTGAACAGTTTCGGAGAGTCAGAGAAAGAGTTTGAGCAAAAAGAAGTTGGGTCGTGTTTCTGCCCGTAGAGCTTCACGTTCATGGCTTTTTATAGCCATTTTCCACCGCCCACAGTGGTTATTTTATTCATTTTTGGGCGGATATAACCTTGTTGACTTAGTGGTCTACGTTTCTTAGGTTGGGTGCCAGTTGCAGGTTCTTTCGAAGTTTTTGGAAAAGCTTTAATGGTGGTTTCTGAAGAAGATGGTCTCAACGTGAAAGGGATAAAGTTATTTTAATTCAGTAAGTTACCAACAATAGGCCTAACGGCCTCACTCGCAATTTACTCTCCTCTAATTCCTAAACACCTTAAGGGGGCGGGTTCGAGTCCCAGCCAACCCCTTTTTGCACACTCCTCGTTTTATTTTTAAATTTCCACATGCGCTATACCTCTTATATTCTTTAATTGTAAAAACTGCTACCTACGTGGGCTAGCTTAGTTGGCAAAAAGGAGGCATTTTTCTCTCTCTTCTTCACGGACTGGGCTTCGAACCCCAACTCCGTTTTTTCCAATTCTTCTCAATTTTTCTTATTTCTTTTATTTCATTTTTATTTCTTTTTCTATTTTTATTTTTTTTATAAATTTATTCTTACTCCTAAAATTCTTGAAAAAAATTTCTATACATTCTTTTCTTAATTACTTTAATTTCTGTAAATTCTAAAATAAAAAATAAAAAATAAAAATATGTATATTTTAATTTTTATTATTAATAATTATTTATTTATTAGTTTTATTTCTAAAAAATCTTAATTTTTTTTCTTCTTCTTCTCTGTATATGTTCTGTCTTTGTATAATTTCTAACTATGATTTATTCTTTAGTTTTAAATTTTTAATTTACTAGTTTTTTATATTTTTCTCCAAATATTTCCTTAATATTTTCTTAATTGTTAAGTTTTTATTTCTCAGTTATTTTTAATTATATTTATCAACTTGCTAGATGAATAATCTCTACACATAAGCTAATAAATAAATTTATCAATGCCAATAATATTTTATTTGATACATAAAAAGTAGGATGTTACAAATGACCTAATCCATTGCAAGTGCATCATACACGACAAACTCTTAGATGTGCCTTATGATTCTAGTGTTACTCACTCTTTCGTATCTTATGAATGTGTCAAATATCTAGCTTTACCTTTGACACCTTTATAATATGAACTAACTGTAAATACCCCTACCAATAAGTTTGAAATCACTAGCCTAGCATGTTTAAAATGTCCAGTAATCTTAGAAGGCCAAGGTTTTCAAATCGACCTAATATGCTTACCCCTATCCAACCTAAATTTAGTGTTAGGGATGGATTGGTTATCTTCTAACCACATCGTCTTGGATTATCATAATAAAACACTAAATTTTGGAACACCCTAAATCCTAAACACTTAAAACATAAGACATAAGAAGGAAAGAAGGAAGATTTTCAATCCTTTCCTACATAAAACCCAATCTCCATTGCACCATACTGAATGTCACGAAAAGAATTGGTAGAAGTCAAAAGCCAACTAGAAGACTTGTTGGATAAAAAGTTCATCAAACCTATTGTATCACCCTGGGGAGCACCAATATTTTTGGTAAAGAAGAACGATGGAAACATGTGATTATATAACGATTATCGCCAACTGAATAAGGTGACCATCAAGAACAAATGCCCACTCCTTAGGATCGATGACCTCATAGACTAACTGAAGGGAGCACAAGTCTTCTAAACAAAATAGATCTATGATTCAGATATCATCAGATTCAGGTAAAGAAAAGAGACATTTCTAAAACTGCGTTATGTACACATTACGAGTATTTAGTCATGCCCTTTGGGTTAACTAATGCTCCTGCTGTATTTTTGGATTACGTGAATAGGATCTTCCACGAGTACTTAGATAATTTTGTGGTAATCTTTATCAATGATATTATGATATTCTTAAAAGACCCAAAGAACACGCAAACATCTAAGAATCGTGCTATAAATCTTGAAGGAACGTCAACTATATGTAAAACTCTCAAAATGTGAGTTTTGGTTAGAAGCAGTTAGTTTCTTGGGACACGTAGTGTCTAAAGAAGGAATTGCAGTAGATCTCGCCAAGTTAGAAGTAGTAATGCAATGGGGCCTTCCCAAAACGATCACAGAAGTTAGGAGCTTTCTAGGCCTAGCATGCTACTACAAAAAGTTTATAGAAGGATTCTCTAAGCTCGTCTTACCCTTAACAAAGCTGACAAGAAAAGGCCAAGTCTTCAATTGGGATCAGACCTGAGATGATAGTTTTCAAGAACTAAAAACATGGTTAACTATCGCACCAATCTTAACCTTGCCTAATCCATAAAAGAAATTTGATGTCTATTGCGACGTCTCATGCCAAGATTTAGGTTGCATATTAATGCAAGAAGGAAGGGTAGTAGCTTATGCCTCAAGATAACTACGCTCGCATGAAGAAAACTACTTAACCCATGACTTAGAGTTAGTTGCAGTTGTTCTTGCACTCAAGATTTTGAGGCACTATCTCTACGGGGCAAGATTTTAGGTCTTCAGTGATAAAAAAAGCCGACAATACCTATTTGATCAAAAGGAGCTAAACATGAGGCAAAGACGTTGAATAGAATTCCTAAAGAATTATGATTTTGAATTATCCTATCATCCGGGCAGGGCAAATGTATTGGCTGATGCACTCAGTAGATAGTCACTACATCTCTCCGCAATGATGGTTGAAGAATTGAAACTAATAGAGGAATTTAGGAATCTTAACTTAGCAATGGAAATACGCCCTAGAAGCCTATATCTAGGAACTTTGACCATCACAAGTGACTTCCAAGAACAAGTCAAGAAGGAACAGCAAAAAGATCAAACTTTGCAAGAAAGATTAGAGGTGATAGATGGAAACCAAGAGAAGAAATTTCAACTAAGCACAAATGGCATAATTCGGCTTAATGGAAGGATTTGCATACCTCACAATGAGGAAATAAAAAGGACGATCCTAGAAGAAGCACACAAAAGGCAACTTAATTTTCACCCAAGCACCACAAAAATGTATTAGGATCTGAAGAAAAGTTTTTGGTGGCAGGGGATAAAAGGAGATGTAACAAGGTTCGTTGTCGCTTGCTTAACTTGCCAGAAAGCTAAAGTAGAACATCAAAAACCTTTCAGATATCTTCAACCACTCAAAATCTCCAAATGGAAATGGGACAATATTTCCATGGATTTTGTAACAAGATTACCAAGAACCTACACCAGGCATGATGCCATATGGGTAATCGTTGATTGCCTGACTAAGACTGCATACTTCTTACATCAATATCATATACTCTCTCGAGAAGTTGACTCAATTATATCTTAAAGAAATAGTTAGATTGCATGGAGTCTCGTCAAGTATAGTGTTAGACAGAGATCCCCAATTCACTTCAAGGTTTTAGGGAAGCTTACAAGAAGCTTTGGGGACAAAGTTGAAACTCAATTTTGCCTATCACCCTCAAACTGATGGATAGACAGAAAGAACAATACAGTCACTCGAAGATCTATTGAGGGCTTTTGTGATTGAGCAAAAAGGTAGTTGGAATGAATTTCTACTATTGGTAGAATTCACACACAATAATAGTTATCATGCAAGCATAGGAATAACACCATATGAGGTGTTGTATGGAAGAAAATGCAGAACTCCTCTATGTTGGTTTGAGACCAGAGATTCATTGTTGCTTGGGCTTGAGGTATTAACACAGAATACAAAAAAAGTGAAACTTATCTAGGACAAACTAAAGGCTACTTAGGATCGACAAAAGAGCTATTATGACAAAAGGAGAAAGCCTTTGAAATTTTAGGAAGGAAAACACGTTTTCTTGAAAGTGACACCAACAACCAGTGTAGGTAAAGCCCTAAGATCCCAAAAACTAACACCCAAATTCATAGGAGCCTACCAAATTCTAAAGAGAATTGGCCTAGTCGCTTACTAGATAGCCTTACCACCTTCTCTAGCCAATTTGCATAGTGTTTTCCATGTATCCCAACTTAGAAAATATATTCCTAACCCTAACCACGTAATAGAACTTGATTATGTGACGATTAGAGAAAATCTAACGTACAATGTTTCATCTATCAAGATTGCAGAATGAAGAATAGAACAACTTTGGGATAGAAGCATCAACTTGGTCAAAGTAATTTGGAATCCAACGGACAAAGGAGATGCGACTTGGGAACTAGAAGACAGAATTAGAGAATTGTACCCTCAATTTTTTTAGATGTACAAATTTTGGGGACGAAATTTCTTTAAGGAGGTAGAGTTGTAACATCCTACTTTTGATATAATTATAAATTTAAATTTTTAAATTTACCTCTTTTGCTATTCATAAATTAATTTAGTTAAAATAGAATTCAGGAATTTATTTCCTATGAAAAGATATCGTCTAGTAAATATTATTTAGAGAAAAAAAGAAAGAGAAAATGAGAGAGAGAAATTTTTTTTTAAAGAATTTAGTTAGTCAAAATTTAAAGTTAAAATAAACTTAAAAGATGGAAATATAAATTAATTTTCAAATAGAAATTAAATTTATAATATTTTAATAAAAATAAGGGAAGGGAAGAATAAAAAATGAGAAGAATTAGAAGAAAATCATAATAGAATTTTCAAAAGTTAAAAATAAATTTTTGAAATTAAATATAATTAAATAAATATTTTTAGATAAAATAAATAAATTTTTATCAAATAAAATAAATATTGGGAAGAGAAATTTTAAATTAGTGTAAGAAAAATATAATTATGTTTTTAGAATTTTTGAAAGAATTTAGAAATTTAAAATGAAATTATTAAAATTAAAACAGAAAATTTGAAGAAAAAGAAAAGAAAATAGAGAAGAAAAGAGAAAAGAGGGGAATAAGGAAAAGAGTCAAACCCAGGCCTTGCCATAGGGGGAGAAGAGAGAAACAAGCGTGTGAATTGAGCTACCCCTCGAGGGTAGCATTAAAACAAATGAAGAAAAATAAAAGGGGAGGCGCTAGGTGAATAAAAGAGATAAAACGTGAAACGCGCAAAAAGGGGTGAGACAGATTCAAAGAGCGGCATGTGAGGGACAAAGTAAATTTGGGGTGCAGAGGTTGCCATTTGACCACTAGGCTCATTGCTATTATTTCTTATGAATTAAATATACTTAACCCTTCCTAAAAAAAGCAAAATCGCCATTGAAGAACCTTGTCACCTCCTTCAACCTCGACAATGCTTTATGCAAATTTGTTGTTCTTCCAAGTTACACGCTCCCATGCCCTGCCACTCCCCTAGCCAGCTACCTATAGCCAATAATTTATTTTGACGCAAAGGAACGAGGCAGAAGAGGTCTATAAATACCAAGCTAATTTTGAATCAAGAGAGAAGCACACCGTGAATCCCTTATCAAAATTCTCTATTTTCTCTCACCCTCGTTGCCTATCTCCAATCCAGAAAGCTTTGGAATCAATAATACAACGATTTTGTCGAAGAAATTTGAAGAATTGACCAAGGAATCATGATTTCACAGAGTCATCGGAGCCTCGTTGGAGCTTCGCTAGGAAACTTCAAAACAAGTAGGAGAAACCATCTTTTCTTTGAATTTGATTCATAGAATCATTTTAAATCACTTAAATTTGTTTTTCTGACAATTTGAAACTCTGAGATAATCACATTATCCAAATACGAATAGAATTCGAAAAGCTTAAGAACTTTGAGCATAGGCAAACCAATTTTTTGTTTGTATACGAATTTGGACAAAATTAGTTGTTCTATACCCTTTATAAATGTTATTCGAGTGATTCTAGGCAGAGGATTACCCAGAATCGTGTGAGAAATTTGAGAATCAAACTAGGACAGGGGCCATCATTTTGTTTTGAAATTCTGAAAGTTTTAAGAGGAAGAAATATGATTTCTCTAAGCAAATTGACTTGCATAAGTTTGAATAGGCAAACAATGAACCTACGAATGAAAAGAAACAAGAATGGGAGAAAGTTAAATGAAATTCAAACCAAAACTAGAGACGGGTGAGGAAGAAGATGAACAAAAAGCCAAATGACCATTTTACCGCTAAGACAGAGAAATTACCAAAAGATTCTTGGTCTAATTTTTTTTTATTTTCTTTGCCATTTTATCCACCAAGTTTTAAAACAAGACTAAAAGATAGCTCTACTTCTGTGTGTGAATATGGAAGCAATTTTTCCAAAAATTTTGAATATAATTAACTTAAATTTTCTAAAATTACCAAAGTACCCTTAAGTGAGAAAATTTGAAATTTAACCCTTTTGGTCAATAAATTAGGGGAAACATTGTTAAAATCTGTTTAGGTATAACCCTGGGGTATGTTTACCATCTTAGAAATTGAAAAATCCTTATAAATATAATAACTCATGATCTGAAATGTGAAGCCGAAATCTTTAAAAGAATATACTTTATAAAATTACCAAAATACCCTTTTAAGAAAATTTCTGACAATTTCTTGTTTTTTCAGTAAAATTTTCCAAACTAACACTAATAGAGATTCAGAACATCCTATGCTTACTTATCTCAAATAAATATGAAAGTTAGGAAGAAATTGTGGAAAGAAAAATGTAAAATGACCATTTTTCCCTTGTCTTTCTATTTGAATATAATGTATATTATTGATTGCTTTGATTATTGATTATACTTGAAAATGTATTGAGTTGATGATGTAAATAGGATTTCATACGTCTACTTTTCATGGGAGGTAAATATTCATGATAACTATCCATTTGAGATAGTAAATTCTAAAATAACCCTAGGATAGAAGATGAATTGAGAAATGCTTAGACAATGATGACGAAATCTAGAAATAATTGTGATATAAAGATAAAAGATGGATGTTATCCGTAGATATCTAAACTTATCATCAGTACCAAGATATAATGAAATGTAGAGATGACAAATGAAATAAGGAAGGTAGATAGAAATAAAAACCTTAACGAGTGATAATTAAGAATGAGGAATGTAATGGTTGACCAAAAAAGGTACTTGAGGAATATACGCAGGCTCTGGTGAGACCTTGGGGGTAGATAAGGTGCCAAGTTACGAACCGCTCAAAGAAACGAGGGTGTCACAAAACTAGCTTGACCTCCTTAACAAAGTGCATCATTACCAAGATTCGGTTGAGAGTATCCTAGACTAAGTACCAGGTAGGATATGTACTCTCAATCATTAACCAAAGATTGCAAATTGGACTATTAATGATACACTCATGTAAGCCCTCCAAGAGTTAGTAGTGTTGGAGGCTGCGAAAGGCCCTAAAATGAGTAAAATTCCTAATTAGGTATGTACTATGAGATGAGACCACCCTCTATTCGTTTGTATATGTTACCCAAGGATAGATGATTCACTCCTACACCCCCTACCTTTCTAGACATAGATGGTAGATGAATTCCAACCAGTATTCCACTTGACCCTAATACCCTTATAAGGAAGGTGGACCTATGACAAAGTCCAAGGAGATGATATCTTCGTGAGATCGTTCGGTTTGCCTTCAGACCTGCTAATATCGTAGTCCCATGGAAATTTCATTATTTAGACTTACTAATGATCTTATCTCAAACCCTGCCACATAGATTTGCTGGTGTTCGAACCATGCAAAGATGACCTCAGACTCCTCAACCCCCATAATCCTCAATGGGATCAGTCCAAACCAATGATCCAGACAAGAGGGAAGACCCTACAGAAGAAGAATATCCTTTTAAAGGATCTAACTATATCAAATTAGTATTGGAGGATAATTAAGGAGATATTTTGTTTGGTCATCCAAAACATTGTAATGATGTAACAATAAGTTTACTTATGACTTTATCTATCTTGTATAATTAAATTGAGATTACTGAGATGAAGTTATGTGAATTGATATGTCATGTCAAATTGTAATTTCCCTAATGAATTGAATTTTTTAAATTTTATTCTATTCCTTGATTAGGACTATGATTTGGACCCATGGGATCCTAAAATATGTCTCGGCCTATCATGATTAGGCCAATTTCTTTCTCTTCTAGATGCATTTCAAAGGAATCATCACTAACATGAGAGTATGAATTATATTTATCATTTTTTTAATTAAGTCATCTATCATAAGGTTCAAACCTCTTGTACTTCTTTCACATCTATCATTCATTATCCTTTCACTTTCCAATTGAATCCTTTGCATTTGATGTATCATATTTGCCATTAAATTTGCTGATTTTGGAGACAAAACATCATTATCACTATCACTTGCCATTTCTTCAAACAAAGAACAAAGTTAGCATAATTTATATTAAGAGAAATTCTCACAATAAGGCACTCGTGTTTCATGCTTTAAGGCTTTTCCAAGATGATACACTCTTTCCTTTTACCACTTCCTAACTTTCTTTTGTCAATAGGAAGCAATTTCTCCAATTCAACAATTCAAGGCCCAAATTTTTGAAATAGGCACGATCTCAACCAATCCAAGAATAAAAATCAAGAAACAATACAATCAAAAGGAACAAAACCAAGAAGCCAATGAAGACAAGCAATAAAACCACAAAGAAATGAAAACACACTCAAGAAGAAGAAATGAAACAATTTAGTATAAGATGTAAGAGACTCAAATAAAATGTCAAAAGCTTAATAAGAAGAATTTTATGTAAGACAACTCAACGAAATCAAGATCATGCACTACACATTTGAAAGAATGATAAAGAGAAACTCAAAGCATGCACAAAGTTTTGAAATGACTAAAGAGTGCACTAGAATCAACCAACACATGCTATACACATTTTAAATGAAAATTAATGAACAAATCAAGATACTACAAAACATGTTTGACAAACAAGGAAGCCTACAAGAAGTCAAAATAAGATTCACACTAATTAAACAATTCAAAAACTAGATAGAAATAAAATGTTGCCTCGGGTTAGGCTACAAAAGGCTTAGGATTCCCAATTTGCACCAAAATTCCAATGGTATCTTGATTTAGATAACGTCAGATTCTTGTTTAAAGGTTAGGTTCTCAAAATTGAACACTTGTTCAATGTCTCAAAGGTTTAACAATGCAGACAACACTTAATGCTTAGGCAATGAGAGCAATGAAAAGAAGTATGGAAACATAACACACTTTAGATGTCTCGGATTGTACTCTTTCTTCTTTATTTTTCTTCCTTTTTTTAAGCAATTAGTCATGTGATTAGACTGAGAATCAAAGCAAGATTCTTCATGCTTTTCTTGTTTTTCTTTTTGGATTTTCATATTTACAAGGCACACAAGCTTCACAACAAATTTTAAAATGAAAATGGAGGCAAATTTTGAATTTCTCTAAAATTTGGATTGAAAAATTGGTGATAAATTCAAATTTCACCCAATACTTGGAGGTAGAATTTGAATTTCCACTAAAATTCAAATTCACAAGTTGAAGAAAGTGTGAATTAAGTGGAAACAAGAGTTAGTGGAAACATATTACTGAAATAGTGGAGACAAATCTAAGTGAAGTAGTGGAGACATGCTTAATGGAGTAGTGGAAACACACAGCAAAAGCATGCACCGAATTTAAGCAAGCAAGGAATAATAGATTGCTTAAATTAATCAAGGAATTAGACACAAAATACATGCATCAATCCACCATTAACAAGATTCACACAAAATTAAGGAACTAACAAGGCTTAACCGAAAGCATGAAGCATGATTTTCCCTTAATCTTGACAACACTAAACAATTTGAATATTTGAAGATCTACCAAGAAAATTTGTAGATCTACAAGAATTTTCTAAAGATTAAGAGTGATACTCAAGAATACAAGTTCTAAGCATGAAATCCTAACAACATACTCAAATAGCATGAAGATTTAACACTAACACATGGATTTCACTTGGATCTAACAAGATCAAACACAAAAGAACATAGATCTAAGCATATGAACTTCAAAAACTATCAAGACAACATGAAGAACTTTTTTGAAGAAAAATTCTTAGATCTAGACAAATTGAAGATGCTTACACCAACTATTTTTGCATTAATCTACTCCTAATCATGCAAGGAACAAAACCTAAGCAACAACATCAAACAAGCACAAAAACTTGAAGAACATACAAGGATTTGCTTCAGACTTTGAGAAGAACAATGAAGAAGAAGAAGAATCCTAAACTAAAGCAACTATAACAAGTTTAATACAAGAAAACTAGGAAATAGAAAGATCTAACTAAAAAGTGAAGAACACTTGAGGATGAGAAGGCTTTGATACCAAATGTTAGCTTCCAAACTCAAATTTGGAGTTCCTCTTAGGATCTTCATCCATTCATAAGCTTCATCTTCACCAAATAGCAATGGATCAAGGGGGAAGAGATGATTTCTACCACTAGAGAACTAATCTCTAGATAAGGAAGGAAGAAACCGCCATAAAGCTAAACTGTGATAAGGAATCAAGAAGAAAACACTTATTAGAAACTAAAGAAAGATTTATAAACACTCACAATGAGATTTCATTCAAATGATTCAAAAGTGTTGACTCAAGTTGACTTTCCACCTTATATAGGCAAGCAACATGAGCCAAACTACAAAGTATGTGGTGGTTTAGGCCAAGAAAGGAAGATAAACTCTAGCCAAGCCCATCCAAACCAATACAAGTCCAATTCCTACAATCTAATGGGCCAAAATACAAGCCCAAAACCAAATACACTAAAAAAGAAGTCCTAACTACTATGACCCAAAATACAAAGGCCTAAATCATGGTTCCTAAGCTACAAATGTTCCAATTGGCTTATGATCCAATGGAAGCCCAAAATCCAGCAAAAGACTAATATTCTCTTCAAGTCTCTTCTTCCTTGATCTTTTAAGAGAGCCTTGAATGCTCCAATCTCCCTCTTCAGGAGCTAGGTTTCTATCATTTAGTACATTTCTTAGGTACCTTCTATGGTCAACCCATGCAATCTTCATTCTTAAATCGCACTCGTTTTTTTTTAAATCATCCACTTCATCCTCATGCTAGATGATTGATTACTTTGTTGCTTACTTTGATTACAAGGATGGTATTTCTTTGATGAATTTATTGATATCTACTAACTAGTCAAATTTCATTCCTACCTCTGTCTAAATTGTTTATTGCACCTTACCCAAGCTTTTATAGGTCACATCTCACCTTCTACCCTAGGGTTTTGTGTCAAAATACTGTCTACTCATGACAGTCAGTTAGGCTATGTTCTATAATTCCTCTATGGTGAGTAGAGGCAATCATTACATACAAATGTTACTATAAACATTCGAAGATTAACAATAACATAGATAAGATTGATTTTTCATAAATCAATATCGATGATGTAGAAAAGAAACAAACAATTAATTTAGAAATAACTGATAGGTTCCTAGTTAAATTTATTTATTTATAGGGGTATTTTGGTAATTTTACCTTAGCAGTTCTTCTTCTTCTTCCTCTTTGGTCGTCCTTCTCTTGTCGCTATCTCTCATTCTCTCTTCTTCCTTTCTTCTTTCTTCTTCTTCTTTTGTTGTTTCCTATTCACTCTTTCCTCTCTTTATTCTCTTCTTCTTAGGTTGCAAGCATGAAAATTTAAATTGGGTAGTGAATTTCCATTCTTAACAAAACCATCAATTTTCATTAAATTTGTAACATCTTGTTTTAAATAAATAATTTATATTATGAAAAATAGTCCTAAATTAGAAATTTATAATTTATATTATTTTAGTTTATTTGAAATTTATAATTTAAATATAGAAGAAGTGTTATTTAAATTTTGGACATAATAAAATCTAGAAAAAAAGAAATTATAGTTAGTTAAGATTAATAGTAAAATATGGTAGATAAATAAAATATAATTTAATTTTTTGAAATAGAAAATTATAAAACGAATAGATTTAGAAATTTTTAATAGATATGAAGTATAAGAAAAAGGGTAGAAATAAAAAGGATAAAAATAAAATAGTAATCTAGATTTTTAGGAATAAAAATTTGAATTTTATAATTAAATATACTATTAAAATAAATTAAATAAATAGATTTATAAAATAAATAAATATTTTAGTGAAAGAAAATATATGAACAGGAAGA
>JAMLFT010003207.1:0-22736 GCA_026544285.1 Pachyrhizus erosus | reverse complement strand
AAATAATACATAATTATAATAATTAAAGTTATTATCTATTAAGATGATTGAAAGTTTTTAATTATATCAATTAATTATAATTGATAATATATTAAAATTTAAATTAATCAATATAATTAATATATATTTTAATTAAAATTTACGTAAAATTTAAATTAAAAAAATATCATGAGATTTATTTTATACAAATACATTTCTAAAATTATTTCTTATGAATATATAAATAATTTTTCTATATGTAATTTATTAAAAATACAAAATTGTATTGATTAAAGTAATTGTAATCAACATGATTTTCTTAATTTAAACATTCAAGCTGATAATAGAAATATATTCTAACTCAAGTTATTATGTGAAGTAGTAAAATATTATTTTAAAAACTTGAAATAATTTAAAAATTATTTTTTCTTTATAAATCTAATTTTACGATTTCTCTCCATTAACTTTTAATGTTATCAATTAAAATAAACTAACCTCGATTATAAAAAAAAATCCAAAATTATGGTTAAATTAATTTTATTTACATATAAATTTAAAATATATTAGATATTTTTTAAAAAATTAATGGTGTATCATGTAATTGTTAGTTGTGTTCAATAATAATGTATTAAGTGTCTATTTATCAAGTTTTATTTTTCATAAGTATGATTAAAAATTAAATTCTAACTAAAATATTCAAAATAAATTACTTAATTATTAGATAAAATTTAGATATAATATCATTGGTACTAGTGGTACTATATTCTAATCAAACCGAGATTTTACTTTAACAATTTGTATAGTAAAACATTCTATTAAATATTACCACGCATTATTAAAGTTAAATTCTAAATGTGATTATAGAATAATAGTAACAATACTTCTAGTCTTATATTATTACATATAAATTATCTTTTTAATTGTTTTTTTTTATAAAAATGTCAGTCTTATATGAAAAATTAAACTACCTTAGAATTACAAAAAAAAATTACAGCTGTGTTAGTTATTAGTTAAAATAAATAATATCAACAATAATATTATGTAAGTATTATTTTTTATTTTATAATTAATGTTAGTGATTTTTATTTTTATGATAATAACATATTTTTAAGTAAAAATTAATGATTAAAAATATAATATAATATATTTTTTTTATAAAGATATACGAAATAAAAATATACTTTGGACAATATACTAAATAAAATGCTAGTAACATGTTAACAGTGTAAGGCCATCTTCAATGAGAGTGTTTTGCATCGTTTTTCAAGTTAAAAACTCATTCTTACTGAATTTCATTGTTTGGAGTAGAATGAGGTGGCTGCTAGAGTGTAACAACAATTCTTCAATAAAAATCATGAAAAACCTTTACTTAAACAATAAATAATAGGTGAAGGAAAATCCACAACGACAACAGAGCTTATACTTTAGAAAAAAACTACAGTAGAAAGTGGCAAACACTGATAATTTGTTAGACTTACTCAAAATAACATAAAATCCTAACTGACATTTTAGTATTTGAGTGAAAATGACTGTGTTCTTAAAGCTTAGGTGTTAATAAATGATCCATTAGAATGTGGATAAGAATCCAAATATAGTTCTACTACTAGAAATACTCTAAAGATAAAAGAGTCACGAGTCTAACATGTCCATATCTTTTAAATTTTACACGTTATTTTTATATTTATTTTTTCCTTCCTATAATTTAGTTTTATTATACATTTACGAACAAAGGACAGAACCGAGCTTAAATAAAAATCTAAAATTTGTATAAAAAAAAATAAAATTCAAATATTAAATTAAATTTGTATGCAACTACTACCCGCTTCAAAAATTAATACAGTTATAAAAATAATATAAAAATCAGATTGTATAAACTTACTTGTTTGTCACAAGTATATTATTGTTGACAATTTCAAGAGGCCTATTTTATTTCGCAGCAATTGTCAATATCATAAGTTTAAACAATTTAATTAGTTAGGCATCTTTACACACAATCCATATAAATACATATCAGCAACACATGTAAATTAATTAAAAATAAATAATAAAATCTAAAAGCCTTATTTATGATATGAGAAATAAATATTATTTAATAAAATTACGAGTTCTTAATATTATAATATGTCCTTTATAAATTTATTTCCTAATTACTTTATTAAATTTATTTATGATTTTTTAATTCACGATAATGCATTTTGATTCAATTGATTGTATTGCATTTATAGTGACAACGAGTAATAACAAACCGACACATATATAGAATAATTATAAGAGTAATAATAACTGTGTGTCTGTAAATTTGCGAAAAATCGACTTTGCAGAGAAGCTAGATCTTACTTAACTGCAGGGAAATCAGGGTTTTATTTTAATTTTTTGTGTTTAGTAATGATTAGTGTAATTAAACTACAAAACACAGGGTCACAACTCACAAGTCACCCGCAATCGTTGTTTAGTAAAGTCCACAAAATTTTTGAACCTCCGCAAGTGTTAACAAATAAGAACATTCTAGACTTAATAATTTAGATAAAAATGTCAACCTAACACATACATCCATCCCAGTTTACAAAACTACTATGTAGTATAAAGAATTCTCGCATAATTGTATTTTTACTATTATTTAACTATGAATTATTATATAATTAAAAAATTATTAATTTTTATAATAATAATTTTAAAAATAAAATTTTAAAATATATTTTTAATTATTTATTAGCATAAAGATCTTTATATTAAATTAAACTTAGGAAAATTGAAGGTTGTAGTAAATGTTTTGAAATTTTTATTGACAAATTAATAACATTTGAAAATCATTTAACTTCTCTGTTTATTTTCATATACATTTTATTTAATTAAATAACAGTGAATATATTTCAATTACATTTAAATAAAAAATAATTTAAATATGTTCATAGTCATTGTAAAACGAGTAAATTTTCATCTTAATTTTAAATTTTTTAATTTTTATTTCTTAAAAAAATAAAATTGTTATTTTTTATTTTAACTATTATGTAATAATTATTAATTATTTATGTATTTAACGGAAGGTTAAATAATCATCCTAATGTTTGTGATACCATATCAACATATTATTCTCCTATAAAAAAAGTTTTAGACATAAAAAATAAACATTATTTATTTACTTAAAAATGAATATTATGAATCAAAAATAGTGATTTTAAATATTAGGGGAATGGGAAAAAAATCAGGGGTCAAAATACAAAATTATTCATTTTAAAAAGATAAAAAAATAGTTATTTCAAATTTTAAAGAATGAAAAATAAAATAAAAATTAAAAACCAAAATAAAAATTCACTCATTATGTAGGAACTGAAAACATATTTAGGTTTAATAAACTTAACTCTCTCTCTTTATTCCATTACACAATATTAAAAATATCAATATTAATGTATTTTTATTTAATTATAATTTTGATCTTTCTAAAATTTTTAATATATAATGTTGTTTTTTTTAAATTGTACAAAATTATTCTTTCTAATTTTAAAATTAAGTCATTGACCTCTCTTTTATTTAATTATACAAATTTAATCTCTAATGACATATGACATGAAAATATAAAATTTAAAAAATTATAAAAAAATGAAAGTGAGATTTAATCATATGACTTCTTACAAATTTATCATCACTAAAAGTCACTAAATCATTTGACTTAATTGGTCTATAACATAAATAATATTTTATATCAAAATTAATTTTATACAGATTAATTATATTTTAAATTCTTAAGTATCAAATTAGTGCAAAATTATTTTTATTTAATATTAAATATGTATTATTTTATTTTATAAATAAAAATAATATGAATATTACCATATTAAAATAGATGTTGTAATATAAAATGTGATAGAAAAAAAATAAGGTTCAATGGTTAAAGCCACATTTGGAAATCAGTTACACTTAGATAGTATTTTGGTGGAAAAGTTGAAACTTTTTCAACTATGTTCACCATAGTAAAGAATTTTTTATAGGACTACCTATAAGGATTATAATGTCAAAGTTAGTGGATAGATATGAGGGATGACAAAAGTGAAAGATACCATACCTAGCTGTTAGGTTTAATCTCATATAGTGAATATTTTGAAAAAAAAAAATATCAAACAATTTTAATTACATGTGATTAACATAATAGATTATTTTACGTGGGTGTGTATCATGTGTGTTAAGGTTTGTTATGTATATTGATGTCAAACATTGGTTAAATGCACTATTATATAAGATTTTGGTTTAATTTTCATTGCTGCCTTTATAGAAAAAAGCAAATTTAATTCCCATTTTTATTTTACTACAGAGAATTAAAGATATTACTACGACAAATATTTGCGTTTAAAAGTAATGCAATGACTCTTATTTTGAGATATTTTTGTACAAACTACGTTCTAATTAACTTTACAGAGTGAGCAAAGTCTCTATATATTGTCAGCACCAAAAGTCTCTTTATATTGCTAGTTTTCATGTTGATGATCTTGACACGTCAAGTTCCATCTTTCTTATTCCATTTTGGTGCCAGGTCAACCATGTAGTCAAATGAAAGGAATTTATATTTGATGGGCATGTTGATATTACTTAAGAGTAATTTTTAAATGGAAGAAGAGCGAGCATGTTTGGATATCAATTGAAAAACTCAAAAGTAATTTTACTCTTAAAGAAATAGACTTTTTGTTTTTCGTTTTGTATCTTAAAATTTGGAAATGTGGATTGAAAATTTCAAAAACACCTTCTAAATTTTTATCCAAACATGAGTTCTGTTTGGGATGTGTTATTCTTTTATCAATATTAATTCTTTTCAATTTTTAAAAATAAAGTTAAGCTGAGTAAAATACGTATTAGAGTGTTGGCATAAGGATTTTTTTTTTAATTCAAAATGTAAGTTTAATTTAATTCAAATTGATGCTCTTTAAAAAAAAAATCTAAATTGGTTCGGGTTAATTGATTTTTATTAACATTTTGAAAATATAGAATTCATGTATATTTTTTTTAAAAAATATACTATTTTAAGTCTAAGTTCGTAAAATTGACTAAGTACAAATTTTTAAACAATATCAAAACACAAATATGAATTTTACGTGTAATCTGAAATTAATTATGAATCTCATAAGTGTTTACACTCATTCACAGCTAGCTAAGGTATAAGAAGATTTTAATGGAGCGCAGAAGGATAGTCAGAGTTTGTTGGTTTCACCAACCAGAAGCAGCTTTGAAAATGAAGCGTGGTTTTTCCGACAAATGCATTTATTAATCGTCCATGTGACATTGATAGGGCCGGACTCACAACCGTTGATGCTTCGCTCGCACTTCGCAACAAATGAAAAACGTTATTACCACTTAGTTTAGTTCATCGCTCACACCACAATTCGCTAGGTTTGGACTCCGCCCTTGCAACTTCCAATTTCCAATTTCGTTTTTCGCTTTTGTGTTTTCCTCTTCCGGCGATTTGAATTTATTTGTTTTGTTTTATTTTTTTTATAATTTTAATTCAATTCAGAAGTTGAAAGAAAACAAAGGATTATCTGTGTTTCGAGATCTCTAAAGATGGGGAAAAAGCGTGTAATGACACCAGCCAAGGACGTTGACTTATCCTCCATCAATTACGAACGTCAAGTTGTGCAAGGTAATTTCAGTTGCTTGCTTCTTCTGCAATCAAGTAGAATTTTCACTTTCTATTACTAACATTTTATTCTTTTTTTTTTTCTCTATTTTATTAATTTGTTTTTTGCAGCTCCGCATTTGACTGGATTTGTATTTAGATTTTTTGTGAGGATGCTTGAAGCTCCGCTGATAGGCCCTATCATTATGAATATTTTGAAGAAGGAAAATAAAATTGATGAGGTACGTGTAGTATGTCTATGTTTTTTTGTTGCTTAAATCAGTGATCATGGTTAAAGGTTTTGTTTTAGTTATGATCTATGAATAATACCCGAGTAGTGTGTGTGCACTAATGTGACATAGCGAATTAACTAAATGTTTGCCTTTTCTTTATTTTTTTCTTTTTCTCAACAGTTATTGCAGCACACTGTGATACCTGAGGAACCCATGTTTAAGCCTGAATATCCACCTCAAGGTGGTTCCTTCTCCTCATTTCTGAATGAATTGCTTCTTGTTAATTTTGCATGTATGTTTAAATTGCAGGTGGTCTTATATGTTGGATTCACTTAAATTTGAAGTTCTTTGAGATAATTAGAATGTGATAGGAGGAAGAAAATTCCCTTAGAGACAATGGAAATTAGTAATTGTGTCAAATTATATGCATTGCACCTGAGAATGCTTGTTTGTTACATAACCCATCCTGATATCTGTAATGTTAATTTAGAAATCGAGCCTGGTGTTATTGTCCTTGAGGAAGATGGGAGACCTGAAGATCGAGTTGAGTCTGCCTTGAAGTGTCTTCCACATTATGATTTTGAATTATGGGAAAATTCATCTGCATCCTTTCGGTACTGGAAAATACGTGACTATGCTCATGCTTATCGATCTAGAAAAGTAACCCCATCTATGGTATGTAGCATTTCGTTGGTAGCAACTGAGTACAGATTTGTCTTCTCTTTATTCAAATTAAATTGTAAAATGAAACATTTCACTTCGAATATATAGGTTGCTGAGCGCATCATCTCAATTATAGAGGAGAATGGAAGAAATAAACCTCCTATCCCACTATTGATATCTTTTGATGCTGCAGAAGTCCGGGAGCAGGCGGCAGCATCTACTCAGAGGTTTGAAGCAGGTAATCTTGTATGATTCGGATGCTTACAATCTAAATCTTTCACACATGATTATGTTAAGACGTGGCTGGAATAGGCATAGACAATTACCCAAGTTATATTCTCGGACTTTGATTATATAGGAAATCCATTATCGATACTGGATGGAATTTTCATGGCCATCAAAGATGACATAGATTGTTATCCTCATCCATCTAAGGGTAAGTAAATCTTAGCATCTTACTTGTACTGGTAATCGAAAAAACCTTTGAATTTTCTTCTGACAATGACAGGTGCATCTACATGGATGCATGAGGTACGCACTGTAAAGAAGGATGCAGTCTGTGTATCAAGACTGCGTACCTGTGGTGTCATATTCATAGGGAAGGCAAATATGCACGAGTTAGGCATGGGTACAACAGGAAATAATCCTAATTATGGGTAAGCTTACGAGCTTATCATATATTGTTAATTTAAATCTCGATGTCACTATCAACATAAATATCTCTACTTGCTTTACCTAATATATTTACAGGTTTTGAGTGTAGCCCACTCTTCCTTCTTCCAATTCAGGAATCAAAAGTAAAGATGTTAATGAATTTCTTTGTATTCTCATTCACTTCATTCATCTTGTTGATCAGAAACTTAAGAACCATTATTGAAAGGAACAAAATGTTAGATGGCAGCATGATAGACTCTTTCCCATAACAAAGGTTTGTTGCATAACAAGGGACTGCACACTCTTGCATACAATGAAGAGAGCATGAGTAAGGGAATCTGCCAATGTGACAGCTGGGGAGGAAGGGAATCTGTTAAATGTAAAAAGGAAGGGAGTGGGGTTTGGGTGGTAAACAGGAATTGACTGTGGGATCAAATGTGAGGTTATGGGTCTCACAAATGACCTCTGTTGTCTTTTCTTCTTTGTTTTCTGTTATTTCTTAGTTTTCTGCAATTACTGGGTCCAATTCTCTAGTTTCTGTGATTTGCGAAGTAGTTTCGTTTCTATCACAGGGACATGTGTCAAAATCCTTTAGGAAATTAAAGGAGAGTTTTCCACACTATTAATTGCCATGAATCTCTTACATAACCTTGAAAACTGTTTTGGTTTGCTGGTAATTATCTTATGTACTTCATCTGAATCTACCTCCATTGATGATTCAACTGAATTTTCTTGAGTTGCAGAACTACAAGAAATCCTCATGCACCTGATAGATATACTGGTGGATCTTCTTCAGGTCCAGCTGCAATTGTTGCTTCTGGAATATGTTCTGCTGCATTGGGAACTGATGGTGGAGGTTGTACAAATCTGATGTATTAAACTGATTATTTAGCTCTTTTTATCGGGTATAACTTATTTTTGAAAATTTTGGAAAAGGGCAGGTTCAATCCGTATTCCTTCTTCCCTTTGTGGTGTCGTGGGATTGAAAACAACTTATGGGCGGACAAGCATGGAGGGGTAATTTCTTGCACTATGTGATGGATCAATCATTACCAGCTCCTTATATGTACTATTTGCTCTTCAAGAAAATGTTTAGTTTTTTTACCACATTGTAGTAACAATTATATATTGTGATCCTATTCTATATTATTTGGGGTCAGGATTTTGCCCATTTTCTATTGTGACTATGAAATGAAATTACTATTTTTTTTTTCCCAGACATTCACACCTAAGATAAGAATCTGAGAAGTTTGGTAAAGGAAGAAGAAAGTTATGGTTGAAAACTTAGTTGATGAGATGTTGAAGAAATTCCTGTAGGGCCTAATTGAAGAAAAATTGTTGTATTGGACTTAGAATATATGGGTCAAATACCTCGTGACTATGAGGAGAAGAAATCAATAATTAAATTCCTTGAGATGAAAATGCTTCTGTTGTCATCTTTAAGGTTATTATTCAATATTCAATATAATCACATGGCATTGGTACAAAAGTAGGTTACTTTATCAGTTTGTCTGAAAGACTAAAATCTAAGTGACTGAAGGCTGCCAATTATTTGAGTTTTGACAATACTCCTTAGTATAATATAGGGTAAATAGTTTGGTCTTCCAAGTGGTGAAGAAACTTGTTTAACTTTTTTGTTGTTTGGATATTTTCTACTTTTTATGACAGTTCTGCCATTTATTGGCAAACTTTATAATTGAATGCAGCTGTACAGTTTCTTTGAATTTTGTTTATGTTTCACATGCTTGCTTTAGTCTAAGGCATTGGTGGAGAATGGGTATCGTGACTGCATGTTCTAGTTAGAGGGTCCGCAACATTTTTACTATCTTGTAATATCGAGCAGGATGCATTTTCTAGTTGCACTCACAAAAAATTCTATCAAATCATGTGATCTTCTCTTTTGTTTAGCAAATTTCAAAGGGCAACATGTCTGAATAGTACCTATATGAAGTCCCCAAAAGTTTTGACATGCCAGAGTTTGTGATGTTCATTATTCAATTAGTTATAGTTAAAAACTATATAGGAATAAAAAAATGCAGGAATAAAATATTTTGTTGTATTAGTAAGCAATTGTAGCGTATGACTAGCTAAATTTGTTATGTCTGGAACACTTGCATTCTTTTTTTGTTTTTATTTACAGGTCATTATGTGATTCTGGGACTGTCGAAATTATTGGACCCATTGCTTCAACAGTGGAGGATGTCATGCTAGTGTATGCAATGCATATTTCTCTCTTTCCCTTTCATGCTTCCTTTTTTACTAACTCTTTCATTTTACTTGACTGCTCTCAACTTTACATTTACGTGTCTGCACTTGTAGTTGTTTGATTTATTTAATTCAGTTGTTGATATCAAGTATAAAAACATGTATCACTATTCTTTGAACATATATAACAGATGTTTTTGGTCCTAATGATTCAGATATGCGGCAATCTTGGGTGCATCACCTGCATGTAGAATCAGTTTGAAACCGGTAATTTTTTTTGTTGCTGTGGGGGTGGGGGAATCTAGTTCTTTAATCCTACAGTTGATATTCTTCTTAGTAATAGGAAAATTGTAGAGATTGAAAACCAAAACTGTTGAAAATAGATATCATGGAATAATTTTGCATGGTAAAAAAGAGGGCATTAGCACAGTTTGTTCAAATTGATTGGGGGTACGTGGCTACTATTAGAAATAGCCCATGCTTAACACAATCCTAAAAGTTTGCTGAAGGGAGGAGGATTGCCCAAGTTGTGTAAAAACAATTTTGGCTATATTCCTAGTTGATGTGGGACATCTTAGCACACTCTTCTTATGCCCAAGATTGGGCACTTTATAAAGTTTATAGGACTAAATATCTATGAGTGATCTAAAATGTAGACTAGATATAGAATATAAATAAGCTCTGGTGCCATATTAGAAAAGGAACGTGTCTATAAAAATCCTTAATTTTTAGAAAATCTTTTTTTATTTTATTTTATTTTCATTTATTGCTTTTACTTTAAGTATAAAAATGTCACTTTGTTTTCATTTTGTTTTCTGTTTGCAAGATTTGCAACTCAAGAGTTCTTTAATACACACACATGTTTTATACCTTTGTTGCCTTTTATTGTGATTGTCATTTTATTTAACACACATGCATTATAAAGCATCTTGAAGTACAGTAGCTTCTATAGAGGCATCTATATTGAATTTTAGGAGGATAGTACTCTGGCCAGAAATGGTTGAGAACTTTCATGTGAAGCAGAAGAGGTCATGTTATTTCCATAATTATGTTCAAAACTCTCCTTTAATTTCCAGAAATGGGGATAACTCACATGTGGATTGATGAATGATGCATGAAGAAAAAATAAATAAAAAGCATTATTTTATAGTCAGTGTTGGAAAGTTACCTTAATTTCAGTCACCCCAAACCTGCCATAATTGTGGCCTCTTTGGATTGAGCTTAATTAATTGCAACCTTGAGGGGTGTCTTTAGTCCCACATTTCCTAGAGATATGGCTAATGTAATCTTTATAAGGCTTCACAGTCCTAACCTTAGAGTTGCAAATAATGTGTTGACTACCTTTACACTAAACTTTACCATTTTTTAGTAAGTAAGATGCATATATTTTTGTGTTGACCACCTTTACACTAAACTTTACCATTTTAGTAAGTATAATGCATATATTTTTGTGCTTATTGTAGTCACCACCTTGTTTGCCAACTCTGTCATCCAACGATGATTCAAATGCCTTGGGATCTTTAAGAATAGGCAAGTACACCCCGGTAATCACCTTATCCTTTCAAAATAGGTTTGTTGTGTAGTTTAATGTAACATACTTTTTCTAAATAATATATTTATTCTTGTGAAGTGGTTTAATGATGTGCATTCGACTGAAATCTCTGATAAATGTGAGGATGCACTTAATTTGCTGTCAAAGGCACATGGTTGTGAAGTAAGTTCATCATTCTATCATGTAATGCACTTTATTTCTAGACAAGCACGATAGATTTAAACAGGGCTAAGTAGTGTATATTTGTCTATTATTTGAAGATGATAGAAATTGTTATACCAGAGCTTCTTGAGATGCGAACTGCCCATGTTGTTTCCATTGGCTCTGAATGCTTATGTTCACTGAATCCTGATTGTGAAGAAGGGTATGTTTGAGTATACATTGAAACTTAATACCGGTAATTTTCATTTTGTAGTCCAATTTTTAAAAGACATCCTTTTCGTCTGTTACTAAAAGTGGTTAATATTAGACGGTGGCTATAAAAATTTATGGTGGTTTCCTTTATTTCTTTGCTTTCATAGGAAAG
Source organism: Pachyrhizus erosus (assembly GCA_026544285.1). Lineage (NCBI taxonomy): Eukaryota > Viridiplantae > Streptophyta > Magnoliopsida > Fabales > Fabaceae > Pachyrhizus > Pachyrhizus erosus. Next base: position 11,322 of record JAMLFT010003207.1, on the reverse strand, counting down.
GTGTAAAATTGACATATGATACTCGTACGAGTTTGGCACTTTTTCGTTCATTTACAGCAGCGGATTATGTTGCAGCCCAATGTATTAGGTGAGACAAGAGTTTATAATAAATACAAGTATATAACAAACTTGTGTTCCTTTATTTAAACATCTTTTACTGATGACCTTGGAAAATGATATGTTATAATTTTAAAAATAATTACCATCACAGTTTATCTAATGTAATCGATATAAAAAAAATTGTGTTTGTAGCTTCTAAATTTTCACGTAAATGTTTCAGACGAAGGAGTATGTATTACCACATGGAGATTTTCAAGAAAGTGGATGTCATAGTAACTCCTACAACTGGGTATGTATAACAATATGGTTGAGTATTCCTTAGTGAAATGTACCCCTGCACTGTGCCAAATTCAGTTCAGTTGATTAATGTGGGTTTGCTTTCTTAATAATTCTTGAATGGCTTAGAAATTAGTTTTTACAGTATGGATACACTCGTAACAGTATATATGTTTTCTGTCATTTATTAATAATTTATAGGTATGAATATAGTCATACTTTCATAATAGCATTAGAAATCTACTTAGCCTATGCATCTTCTAGCCAAAAAGAAAAAGTTTAAAAAAACAAACTGTCCTATCAGATGTGATGATTTGTCTCTAGTCTGTTCTAATAGTAGCAGCCTTTGTGGTTATATTTATGGATAATTTTGGGGAGGATGGGCCTGAAAAACAAATATCATTGATATGGAAACGGATTTTTACAAAATTCACTACATCTTATTTTGGAAGTAAGATTTTGTTGTTTTGGCTGGAATATTTTTTTTTGGAGCAACTGCACCTCAATGAACTGTCTTTGTAACAGCATGACAGCACCCAGAATACCTCCTAGTGCTCTTGAAAGTGGTGAAACAGATATGTCGACTACAGGTAATCGAGTAGCTTCACCTTTAAGTTGCAGCTTCAGTATATTTTTCTTCTGTAATTAACGTTATATCCGAATCACATACTGTTACTCGTGCACTCTAATAATATAAAGGACAAAGTACAGTTTTTTTAAGCATTTTTTGTGGTGTTCTCCAATTAAAGTTGATGTTTCATCTTGGTAACTAATGGTAACTTTTAATGTCGGCCTTTATTGTACAGATTATTGAGATAAAACTCCTAATTTTGATTGAAAAATAAAATCAAAAGTATCTAAAATTGCACCAAGTTTTGTCCTAAATAAATAGATGAGTATAAGTAAATGGACAAATTAAATTAAGTTCCTTATATCCTTGTTATTAAGTTTTCAAATCACCTCTTCAAAAAAAAAAGTTTTCAAATCAGCAGATGACGTGTGGATGATTTTTCTAACATTAAATAGCCTTCATTAAGAATGTCCCAGAATTAAAAAAGAAAATATATTCGTCATGAGTTAATGATCTTTGTATTTATAGGTAGAGATAAGTATACGGATAGTTCATTTGTTTAAATCCGTGGCCGTTTAAGTCTGTATCTATTTCACTTCGTCCGTCTAACTCACAATTTAAACAGATTCCAATTTTTAGGACCCGACTTGTCCTGCAGTCAAGAAAAGGGTCTAAACCTGCACGCGTCGCGAGCTATATAGGCCCGCTTGCGAGCTTTGACCCATATCCATCTCTATTTGTAGGTCAACAAAAGAGTCTAGTCAAAGTTTGTCCTTAAATGTAGTCACAAGACTTTGAATCCAATATCATAATGTTGGTGCAAATTTGTTATTACCTAATATTGTGGTACTCCATTTCCAACAGGCCTTAGCACAAAACATCGTTAAAATTTTTCTGATTGGATCTGTATTGAGGCACTGATCTCTTGATTAATTTTTCCTTATTAGAACATAATCATTCGTGACCGATCTAAGTAAAATGTCATGCCATGCTTACGGCAATTCTGCCTATTATGTAACTTGTCTCTTCCTACATGTTAACTCAAAACTTGTTTTTCAGCAAACCTTATGCAGTTCGTTGTTCCTGCAAATCTTCTGGGATTCCCTGCCATTTCTGTCCCGGTGAGTGATAGTGAAATCAACCAGTTACAATTAGTGTTTATTATTTTGTTCTGAAGAGCACTTGGGTTAAATGCCATTATTTTAGCTAATAGAATGATATTTAGTCAGTTAGGGTAAAATTTTCTAAAGGTACTCATAGGAGAGAAAAATAAAATGAATTAAACTTCTTACATAAGTTACAATCAACTTATATTTTTAGAAATTCTTGTCTTCTCCATAATAATTTACAAGGACCGTCTTGTAACTTGGGAATAAAATATTTATTTTAATTGAAAAGTTTCGACAAACTAGAAGTTAATCCAAGCTGGACACTTATCCTATACTGTTTATTCATTCATGTTTTTTTAATAGGTTGGTTACGATAAAGAAGGACTTCCAATAGGATTGCAAATAATGGGTCGACCATGGGCGGAAGCTACTATTCTGCGTGTAGCCTCTGCAGTGGAGGTACGTATATTGTCATGCATAGATGTAAAAAGTGCTACTTCTTACAAGTGCCTCCCCGCTGTTTATGTGATATATAGCTTTGTCATTCTTTCTATTATTATTATGATTATCGTTTTGGTAAAAGTTCTACCTAATTTATTCAGAAACTTTGCGGCGAGTTAAAGAAAAGACCCGTGTCATACTATGATGTTCTGAAGGCTAAATGAAGCTAAGATATTCTTGCTGGTTACGATTTATAAGTGGCCCGAGCCTTCGCTGTTTATTATTTGGAAATCGCTATATCTTTTAGCAAATGCTTTGTATGCTTTCATCCTAGGGGCATCTCATTTCTCCAAAGGATGCATGATTTGATAAGCTCATCGGAAATAATTTCTGCAGACAATAATTGTAATAATTTAAAGGCAAAATCAAACATTTAGAAAATCATGGATTAAGGTAACGTGCACATTGTCGAGATATAGGAGCTTTTTTTCTTAAGAAGCTCAAAATAAGATTATGTGCAACTGAAACAGAGTGTTCAGCATTGCTCTTAAAGATTATAAATTTTTGTTATCCGTTGAATATATTCAGTAATTATATGTTCCATGTGTTTAAACTTAACCTACTGAATGTGTTTAAATTTACCCTACTATCACTCTTTATAATTATAGACAAACATGAATACCATATCACTGTAAATTGTAATAACTGAGATTCGTGTATAATTATAGAGTACTTTGTTGGGTAAGTATTCCATATAAAATTTCCTGCTGCAGACAATCATATAGCAATTTTAGGACGAGAAGCATAATTTGTGAAATTTGAAATAATTATATGCTAGATTTCCTGAGAGTCACGATGAAAATATCTGCAGAACCTTTTTCTTTTTTTTCATCCTCAGCGTTTTTATGTGCAACACGACTAGAGAGGTCCATCCTGAAGTCATCTTTGCTTGAATTTTTTGTAGTTAATGCATCCTATCCTGTCACACTACAAGGTATGAATAAATCATATAAATCTTGACTGAGGTGAAAGGGGGCTCTTAAAATTGTTTAGACTGTATTCATACCAATCAACAATGACCACGGAGCGAAGCTCACAGTTGGCAAAACTGCAAAGAATTATTGAAACCAGTCAATTATTTCCTACTATACGAAAAGGAAGAACGCCACTGAACATATCACAGCGCCAGTTATAAGAACGTAATCTCAAGTTTAAAAATTTGGCACCACATGAAATAACATACAAGACTGCAAACAACGGGAATAGTACTTTTTGAACTAATGCAAACAAAAACCGGTGAGGACTAAATTGTATTATGCAATCCATGAAGCAAGATGTTTTCATTTTAAAAAAATCACCCATAACCAACTCAGTTGGCTCAAGAGGACGTGAATAACAAATATAATTACATTACATAAGAAGCATCGGCAAACTTACGGCTTTGATAATTCTTTCTTCTCCAAGGGATGGCTGTAATTTCCAAATGCACTTAGAGTATGAAACAAAAATGCTCGATGCGTGACAATTGCTATCTCCTTCTCTTTTCTTGTCCCCAACCTGTGATGGAGTGAAAAATAAAGTTAGTCAGAAAAATGAACAGAACATATTGAATGACAATTTCCAGATTGTAATGAAAAGTTAAAGGGAAAAAGAAAAAACCAAAAATTACATAAAGATAACTACCGATAATAAACAGATATCCAACTTAGTAGGTATTTGATGGAAAATTCTAATTACTAACATATAAGTAATGAGAAGTTACAGGAAAAAAGAAAAGTATTTATTGTGCTCTTCTTTACAAAAATTGCATAAATCTTTAACTACCAATAATTACTAGATATCTGAATTAATATACAAATAACAATACATCCGTTCGAATAACATAAAACAGCTGTCGGAAAGAAGTTATATATTTATTTCTTACAAAAGTGAGACAGACACAAATGATTCCCGTGACAGCCCTTTAGAGAAGATTCACACATTACTCAGCAATTTCTAGTAACTGGTACAAAATACTGGACGCAACAACTACATTGATTTTAGGAAAGCTAATAAAAAAAGTAGGAGCATATTAAGTGTTAACTTCGTAAAACAATTAAAGTCCAATTCTACTATTCTAGTGTAATTCCCAAATTCAGTCTGAAGTATCAATTTTTTTATACAGCTGCCGGAGAGGAGATTAAGGACTCTACACTAAATTGCCAGTGTACGAGATAATAAAGTATCAGAAGGGTCCTCCCAAGCCCAGGTAGCAAATTGGACATTAATATTTTACCAAATTGTTGTAGTTCACAATAGGAAGAAAAGTTTACTTCTCACATAATGCATGGAGTCATCACATGAGTCATCTACTATGCATGGCACTTTATGCAAGTTGTTCTCACATAGGGTCTCAAAGAATGATGACTGAGAAGGCAGTCCTCAGAGACCTCCAGGACTTAAATGTGTATCCTCTGGTATCATTTTCTATCCAGCCTTCTCAGCCATGGTTGTTATGCACCATAAGGGAGACAAGTTTTTCTTTTTTTTTTCATCAGATTCACCTGACTGTTATCTTTGTTTTAAATGTGTATAGCTGATTATATTCCTTAAGTTGGATCTAGTATTCTAGTAGTAAAGTCTAACCTAGCAATTGGTGGGGTTAAAGGAGTTAGTTGGGCTAAGTAAAGGCTAGGGGGAACAAAAGTTTTAAAAACTAAAATTTCGCAGTAACTAAATCAATACCAGTTCATGAACTTCAGCCCTCTGGCTGCAAGTTCTTCCTTTGTCTCTCTATCATCAGCCTTCCACCAAGTATCCTCATTACTATCTATCTGAAAAGAAAATAAAAAGTAACTTCGAGAACAAATTATAGTTTGTCTGATTTTTGTACAGCTAAAGAAAAATGTTAGCTGTCTTCTATGAAATCATAAACCACAAGGGTACATAGTGTGATAAAACCTAGTTACTTGCCATTGAAAAGTCAATTGCAGGAAATAGAGATTGATGCTCGCTGATGCTTCTCCTTTTGTCACAGGGATGAACTCCCTGCATGAGAAAACACAGAAATCTGTAAAGGTCCATATGTTGACGTCAATAACAAGCTTAGGAAGCTTATATAGAATGTCCTAAAATTGTCTTTAAACATAGAATACAACTTCGGACGGTATTGTGGTGGAGGAAAGAAAATGAAGAAGCAACCTTTATCTTTTATTAGTAATTTTATGTGCATCCCAAAAAGTTAATTTGTGATTTCATATTTTTATACATGAATTATTCAATGTCCTTGAAAAATTGTTGAATCATAGCATAGCTCCACAATTGCTGTTCAGAATTCAGACTATCGATTTTATTTTATAGAAAAATATCAAAGTTTATGTTGAACAGAATACTGCACATTTTTGTTTCATTCTAGTCTTTATTAGAAATAAAAAAATAAAAATCATTTTATTCAACTTGTGTAAAGGTCCACTAGCTACAACTTCTGCTATTTGGCTGAAGTTTATCAAGCTCTTCCATTATGTATCAAACCTTAAAATTGTGGCCTAGCTAGATTAAACCTATGCATCAAACAGACCAACAGAGTTACAAAATAAAGTATAATTAGAATTATCATTTTTTAAAGGAAATTATTAGCAAACAAACATTCAGAGTAGAAGATGAAATAATTTGAAATTCATGTCTTAAAATTGAAATAAAGTGAAGTTGTGTAAATTTATGCATTTGTGTGCTGGCCTGTGTGAACTGTAAGTGGTAGATTAATTGTGGCCTAGCTTATGAAAGACACTAACATTTTGGCAGGAAAAGAATTTCTATCATGATAATACATGGCATGGGACTAAACTAATCGACAGAAACCTTGTTTTATAATAATAATATTAAAAAAGACATAGTATTAGATGGATGCATATGAAACCAGCCTGAAGGTGGTTGGTTGACTCTGTTCAGTGTGTCTAATGTTCAGCATCTGGAGTGTGGAGATTGTACATCTATAGTTGATGAAAATTCTCAACACACTCCTCTCATGCCAAGGATTGAACATCTGGAATGTAAAGATTGTATTACACTAGGAAAGTCATATGGCTAGGTAGATTTTTGGATAGTTGAGGGTGCATATATCAGATCTATAATAGGCTTTAATACCATCTTGAATTTGGACTGGGCCTGATTTAAGTCTAAAAACTAGTTCTTCAGGTGAGTATTGCCTAAACCTTTATAAAGCTTTACTTTGGCCATATTTATAGTTGATGTGGATCTCAATAACAATAATAACAACAACAATAGCAGATATAATATTAGACACATGCATGCATGAAACCAGCTTTAACGTTGTTGGCTCTCTGTTCAGTGTGTCTAAAGTTGAACATCTTATGGCAGTTTGGAGTATTTTCAACGTAAGTAAGCCTTAGCCTTAGTTTAAAGACTTCTCTAGCTGCATCCTTCAATCTCAGTGCATAACATGAAATGTAGGAAAAAGACTATTGATTGGGAAGTAATAACATTTTGAAATCTTCCTGTCCCCTTTTAATTACAAGATATCCATTTTCTGACACAATGCCCGTGTTGTGAAGGAGATTGAAATTTCACTCTAGTGCACAGAGCAATATGATATGTAAACTGTCTCCTAGAAGAATGTTTTGTGACTCAATAGATTAAAAAGAAGTTCAAATTATAAATTGACATACCAAACGTTCCCGGCAAAGTTCAACAGCAACAATTGGAGGGCAATTCAGACTTGAAATTGCAGCACGACTGCTGTTTCCTGCATTTCCCACCATAAGAGGTAGCACATCTGTTCTATCTGTGTAGCACTCACCTCCAAACACCCCAACAGCAGTTTGTAGAGTCCTAAAACCTTGCATTGTAAGTCATTTCAAACAATTCATAAGAACCACATTCCAATATAAACTACATAAACCCAGAATACGGATAACTTGCAAAACCCTGATGTATGTCCCAACCCAGCTTTGTTCGACTAATGCAACCTCATTCGTGAAGACACTACATAACAGGAACAAGTTAGCACGGTAAATGGATAGACTTGAATAAATGAAGCATCATTAATCCAAATAATTTTCAGTGCCTGCATATAATTTTGATTTGATACTAAAGAAACCCACATTGCCCCCATAAACTATGGGCAGGGAGAGACTTTTAGCTAGCATATTAGTTAGTTACAACTGGGTTCACAGATGGATAATTTAAATCCTGATAACATTAATTTACCAACATAGCACGTACATAGAGAACACTCTTGAATTGAATTGTTTCCAAAACAGCCAGCAATTATATTTTTCAGCAATAATTTCTACCTGGAAAGATAGTATACCAGATCCATGGACTTGCTGCACGTGTTTTTATAGTAATCAGAAAAAACACAACCATAGTCTATCACATTCATCAATCAACAGAAGCTGATCATGTTGCAGAAGGCAGATACAAGCATACAACAAACATAAACATAGGATACCTTTATCAGCCATTGCAAAATAGTGCAGTGTTTCCAAACCCAAAAAAGTTTCCAGAAAACACAAAGTGAAAGAAAGAAAAAGCATGCCTTGACATTGGAAATTTGTGAAAGTGGAAAAAGAACAATTTCCTGATCTTCAGCAATTATTCTGTGCAAGAGTTTTAGAATTAAGTACTCTTACGAGAAATAGAGACACAGTTTCTCAGTCCATATAAAGCATTTGAGTCACACTAAAGAAGCACACAGTTGCTGATACCTCAATAAAGGAGATGCTATGACTAGATCAACCTTCTTCATAAGCCCAGAATCATGAACATGCTTACGCAAATTGTCAACCTGTCAGAAGCAAAAGATTATCACGCATCATGACTCATGTAAGCTTATCCATTCTGAACATGTTTCACACAATAAGCTGCAGTGCTTTACCTCTTGCCAGCCTAATGGAGTAAGATGTGCATCAAAATATTCGGGCTTCATGTATGCATCGTAGTTCTTATCTCCCTCCACATTGTGGATCCCCTGTCCATGCCTGACCTGGATGTATACATTTTACAAATTGGATGCCTTGATTTGCATGCAATCTTAATTGTAATTGGTAAGGAAAAACATAGCAGCTTCAAGTCGGAGACAGTGTATTGACAGAAAAAGTGAGTTCAATTTCAATACCAACCAGGTGAATGGTTTTGCAACGGTTCAACGGAAACATACATGTTCCACCACCACAATCCATATTCTCTGACAAACCTAGTAAACATTCACGCAACAGAACGGGTAATAAAAGCAATATAGCATCAGAATCCAAGCGATAGTCCAAACGATAGCAACAATAGAAAAACAAAATTCGTTATCATAAGTAATCCGAACTAACAATTCAACGAATAACGAGTTATGCACAGGGAAGCACGTTGAGGACAAGAATCATTGCAGGAAGTCTAGATCAACGTACAATTATCGTTAGTTTGTTAAAGTTAAGTAAATGATAGGTTGCAATCATTCAATTTGTTTTCTAATTCTCTGAATGCTGCTTTGGTAGATCTTCTGTTCTTATAACAAATGTAACCTAAACGTGATTGTCACACACAAAAACTACGGAAAGTGAAGTTTGCGTGGGCATTGGAAGAAAAGGAAAAGGAAAAGGAAAAGGAAAGGCGATGTAATTGAGGAAGTAGCGTACCGGAGAAGCAGAGAGCGGAAGGAGGAGAAAGAGAAAGGAGTGGAAATGCACAACGAAAGAGCTGCAAAAAAGGAAAAGATGATGTGAACGTTGAGATGCTGCAATTTACCCCCACTGACACTATGCTCATGCTCGTGCTCATGTTCATGCTCATGCTCATGCTCATGCTGCTGGCTAGGACTAGAAGGAGCTTGTAATGCTAAATTTGAGTTCAATTTCGTTTCCTTTCTCCTGATCATCTTTTTGTTGTTACTCACCCAACCATCATAAACACGTTTAACTTACTTCCATAATTATTTTATAAAAATACAACAATTTTTTAAGTAAAAAATGCAACATTTTTAAGACGTTTTTGGATAAATAATTTAATTAAGTGTTTCCCTAATATATTTTTTTCCAATACGCAAAAGTTATTAAAATAAGTTAGAAGAATTTATAAAAATGTCATGGATAACTTTGTTAAATGAAATAAAATCTTTTAAATCTCTACTTATTTAATAAAAGATAATTAAATGAGATTTTTTTTTTTGTAAATTTAACTATAAAATTTATTATAAATTATAAATTATTTTCGTCAGTTTAAATAAACTATGCTATTTTTTTTTTCAAACGCCTTCTCAAAAAGTTATGAGAGGAAAATCAATCATTACTTTCTTTTTTTTGTTACAAGCTCAGGATATGCAAATGTAACACGCATTTTTAATTAGGTATTTTTATATGATTTTTTTAGTTTAATCTCCCAGTATGTATAATTTTTTTAATTTGATTATCATTAATTATTGGTGTTATAAATTGGTGTTATAATATAAAAACACAATGAAACACAAGCAAATAGAAAATGCATGTCAAATAAAAGAATAAAAAAGTATTATATTTCTACTCTTACGAAACACAATAATTTTTAATTTAATCTCTATATGTTATAATAATTCAATGTCAATGTCATAAATTACATAGTAGGTTGATTTTAACATGGAGAAGTTTAGCACTCATTCATCATGAATCAGTCCAATCATATAACTACTGTTCACCGTTGATATTCAAAATATTTTATATTTAACGTCTTTCGTTGATAAAATTATTAACTTAAAAAAAATTGATCAAATTGTTGCTTATTTCTCCATTGGCGGAAGTTAAAGTGAGAAAGTTAGTTTTGTTTCTTATTGTGGGAAATAGATTGAGTACTGTCAGATTTTTTACATTTTTAAATTAATGGTTAGGATTCCTTTTGATTTTTTTTGTTTTTCTTCTCTCTTTTTTTTTTTACTTTCACCGATTCATTCCTCTTTTTACAAGACATACCTAATCATAAACTTAACTATTATTAAATATTTTAATAATTTTATAAATTTACTAATCACATATTAACAATTAATATAATATAGTTCATTTATTTTTAATTTTTTTATAAAACTAAATTGATCATATTTATATACATAATTAACTACACATAATAATTAATAACTATATAACATTTTTTATTATTTATGTTACAAAATTAATCATATTTATATATATAATTCATCACGTATAATAAACAATATACATTATTAATTATTTGTAAAATATGATTAATCGTCATTAAATATTTCAATAATCTCATGACATTCTTAATCATATATCATGACTCGCCTAATCATATTTTATAATATATAATTATATTAATTTATTTTTAATCATTTCTAAAATAAACTTACATATATTAGTTGACAAAATCCATATATACATTTATTTTTTTCTATTATTTTAATAAATCTTCATGTAATACACATAATTGAATTAATTCTTTCTAAAAAAATAAAAATATCAATTATATATCATGTAAAATTTGATCAAGATTATAAACACAACAGTTTAAGAGTATGTAATAATTTGTTAATAAAATAGTTTAAATAAATTTAAATATGATTTTAGTCTCTTAAATTTAAATAAAATTTATTTTTTTGAATTTAATTTTTTTTGTCAATTTTAAAAATTATTCTTTATAATCTCTTTGACTAATTTTTGGAAGTTTGAATATATAATTTGTAACAATATTTTACCATAAAAAATTAAAAAATACATTTTTTTAAAATTGAAAGATTAAAAAACAATTTAAATTTAAGGAAAAAATATGTAAATCTTCAAAATAATATTGCTTTAATTGACTTAAATATTCATATATCATTACTGAAAATACTACACTAAATTAGTTTAAATATTATTTTAATTTCTGTAAAATATTTTTTAAAATTTTAATTCT
>JAMLFT010003206.1:0-22739 GCA_026544285.1 Pachyrhizus erosus | reverse complement strand
ATCTAAATTATTTTTTAATTTTTTTAAAAAAAATTTTAAGATGCAAATCTTATTTACTTCTTAAAATAACACCTTTTTAAAAAACGTTTTTTTTATTTTTTATTTTAATTTAAACAAACTGATTGAATATCTTAACCACTAAATATACCTAAAAGTGAAGTTCTCACTTTCTTCTTTTTCGTAACTCACCTTCTATTTTCTCTCTCCCCACATGATCTTTAGATATAATTTATACGAGTGAGATAATATTTTAAGATTTTACAACTTTTTAATTTAAAACTACATAATATTTTATTTAAAATTTTAAATTACTATTATTTTTAAATATAAATTATATTATATTAATTGATATTATTAAGATGGGCATGTTTTTATCTTCAAATTTAAATTAAATCTTATTTTATTTTATGTTATAACAAATTATACTATCTTTAAACTATTATTGTTATCTTTAAAATTAAGTGTCATTTTTTATATTAATTTGTTCCATTAGAAGAATATCATAAATAATTTTAATTTATATAATTAAATGATAGTTTACAAATAAACTTAGCATATTTGTTGGAATTAAAATATTATTTTTTTATAGATTACGTATATTCTTCACTAGAAGAAGCAATTCTATTTGAATGGGACACTAGATGGAAAATTCTAGTTTTAAAATATTATTTTTTAAAATAATTATATTATTGAGGTAAAATATTTACTGATTTTATTTTAAAAAAATCAAATGAGTTTCACTATATTAATAATTTATTAGTAAATTAAAAATAATTTATTTTTTAAATAGAAAAATCATATAACAAAACAATTAATTTAATCGTTTTTTTATCTATAAAATTTAAATTAAAAAGAATTTAAATTTAGTTCTAATCAGGGAACGACTTATTAGCAGAAATTGTCCTAAATTTGGAATGTAATAAGTAGGTATGAATTTATAACCATAAAAGCATAACACGGACATATAATTAATTACAGGTGCAGTAGATTATTGGATAATGTATTGACTATTGAATTATAACGGTTCAGTTTTCAAATTTTCTTTTTCTTTTTCTTTTACGATTAATAGAATCTTTTTGATTCAGGGAAAGAATTTTAAACTAATATTTTATCGTGAACGTAATTTGAATCCAATTAGTTAATTAATTAATTAATAACAGTCCAATTTTATTGCGATTTTGTCTAGAATTCAAAGTAATAAAAAAGTGCTTCTATTCAGTTCAAAAACAAAAACAGTGCTTTTATTTTAATTATGTAATGTTATAAGTTTGGGTACACTACAAGACACACACACAACAGATGACACACTAGTTTGTGTTTCGCGCCACAGAGGTCTTCGTCTTTCCCCTTCTTCTTCGCCCTCTCTCTCTTCAGTTCTGGTCGATTTGAAGCTTTTCTTTCACTTTCTAGTGCTTATTTCTTTCATTTTTTAATTTACTTTTGTTTCTTTCCCCTTATTGGAATTATTCAGTGATTCAAACATGTTAATTGTGATCTTTATCTTCTCGTCTTCCCTATGCTACCTTTTCATCTTCTTCCCCTTCTTTTAGTTTGTAGCAGTATATGTGTGAATTTATTTTGTTGGAAAATTTCTGACAATGTAATATTCATTATGTGTACATCTTTTTATTTAAAAAAACAAAATCCGTGTGTGAATTTGTTATTGGGAAACTTCTTGCAATGCAGTGTTCATTATTTGTACATCTTTATAAGACAAAAAAGATTAAATTTGGGAGTTTATGATTAAGAAACCTCTCTTTTATTGAGGATTGTATACCTGAATGGAGGGTTTACCTTATACTTTATGGCTGTCACTGTTAAATTGAAATAATAATAAATTGGTTGGGGGCGGGGGAACATTTGCAACTTTTAATTTATTGAACGGAAATACTTTAGTTTTATTATTTATATGGGTACATCTGTTCAGGGGCATTTGGAAGAGCTTAGTTGAGCCTATGGAAATAGTTTATGACATTGTAAACTCTTTTAACCTTATTTCAAAATAAGTTATTTAATTTATTTTAGGAAGCTTCACAGTTAGGCTTATGGATTGGTTTTTGATAAAAGCTTTTTGAATAAGTACTTAATTAACCTGTTTATCTAAATGTACCATTAATCTCTTTGTTTCTTCAATGTTTGAATGAATGAAACTTGATCGATCATTATCTGGTAATGCCAATGTGAGTGGATTTAGTTAAGTAATTTATGAACTTCTAATGATACTTTCAAGCTAGTGTACCAAATATTCCTTGACAATTACCTTCTGTTGAAAATGCATGGAAAGAAAAAGGATTGTGCTCTTACATTGTTTGTATTTTTCTTTAGCACAGCTAGCTCACATTGTATTTTGCTGTCCATGTACGATGGTGGATTTTCATTCACTTAGTATTTTGATTTGAAAGCAGTTATTCATTTAGAAAGCTGCCGAGTTCACAAGTTTCTCAAGCTTGATGGGGACACAAAAATCTAATATGTTTGATACACCTTGCGACTATATGGTGCCTGAAGATGTCAGTATTTATGCTACAGCCATCTCAACCAATTTTCGTTGTCTGCAATATACTTTTAGCTAATAATCTAATTTATTTTGATTTTTCGTTTCTAGAAGGAGACTCTCGACAGAGCCTTGCCATCACATTGGACTTCTATGCAGGTGAAAAACATTTTCTGGTTTGAGCCAATTTGTGTTGGCATCTTGATCATCGCACTTGTGTTCCTCAAGCATAAAAAGGTTGACTCCGTATCTCTCTTTTAAATAGGCATATAACAGTTCTGCGTCAACTCCAACTCCCTTTTTAAATCAACATGCAGCCGGTTACATGCCTCTCTACATGTGGCCAAATCAGGTAGCGATATACTTACCATTGCATCGTATAGCAAGTTGCTTTCTTTGTCTTTGACAAAGGGACACATTTCTGATAGGAAGTAAGATCCCTAGTTAACTAGGAAATGATCCATTAATGGATTGGAGGTAGTGAATTATTAGGAATATAAGTGAGAAAATAATTGATTCTGTAATAGCAGTTCTGTATTAGAAACTGGATGATGGCAGTTATGCATAGAAAATAATTGCTGGCAGCTATGTATTAGAAGTATATATTTGATAGTAGGTTGTGTAGTTAGGAAAGGTGTAGTTATTTGCAGTCTGTGGACAGAGAAATGAGAGAATACTCTTTGTAGGAGACGTTAGTCTCTGGGATGGTAAGTGTTTTACTGTATAGTGTGTGTGATTCTAGTGTTCAATATCATATTTGATCAGTTTATCAATTGGTGTTCTATCAGTTTCATATTTCCTTTTCACATTCTTTGTTGTTTGGTTCAGGCTAACGGCACACTACTTCAATCTGATGCTTTGCATGATCCAAGGAATCTCTCCAGTAAACCCACAGTAGCTGGGGTAATCCTAAATCTTTCAATAAATTTGTTCGTAGTACTTAAATTATTTTTCCTACCGTAATTTTTATGAACAGTTTCCAGTTGGTTTAGGTTTAATAGCATGTTTACTCACATTCTTTTTGGATTGAACTTAATTTTTCCCCTGTTAGAGCGACTTCCATGGTGAATAAGTGTATCAGTTCTTATGTTCGCTGATGCATACAATACAACTTTTGCATTTTGGTCAGGATGCTGTACTGGCTTTTTCAGAAATAGTACACAGGACTTTTGGCGAACAAAACCTGAATTCAATAAAAACATGTGCTAGAAACTTACAACCTGAAAGTTTAATAAATAAGGAATCAAGAGAAAATGGAAGCAAATCTTCAATACTGAAAACCGACAGGGGTGGAGTGTTCTGCAGGTACATTTTGTTCTTTTGGTGACCATTTTGGTCATATTTGTCCAAACCTAAAAAATAAAAAATTATTTGTGCCACAGTGAAGCAAATGGAAACAAGGGATCATCAGATGAAGACCATGACACTACTAATGTACGTGTATCAATTATTATTTTTATTTTGAGGTATATGTATATGGCTGAGGAATGTAATGTGTTATGCTACTGCTATGTTTATAGAACACTTAAGAACTGGCAATTTATTAAAGCTTAAAGATGAACTATATTTTCTTCTGTGTAGTTCAAGCTGTTTAGAATCTTTGGCCGAAAAAGTCTAATGATATTCTTTATGTTGCAGGATTTTCCTTCAACTAAGAAACAGCACTGTAAATTGATGCTTGAAAATGGTATATTTCAAGGCCATAATTTTTTCTTTTGGTTATTTGAACAATGAAAATTCATATTTTTTGAACTGAGATCTGAGATGCATAGAAGGTGACTAGTATAGAAAACTGTAATGAAATTCATGTAACTAATTCTTAGAACTGGGGATTAGAACCTAACTCAACCTCACAAACCAACATAAGGTGAGGACTACTTAAACCTTATAAGTACTACTGACCATATCAATAGATGATGTGAGACTAAACACATCCCTCATACCCATCACAATAAAGGGAGCCTAAAGAGACTGCAATTAAGGATGTTTTCCTATACTAACAATCTTCCATCTCACCACTCTGCAGCAAGTTCAAACAAACTGAATCAGGATTTGGAGACAGGCCTAGATGCATCCGGCACTAATGCTCAACTTGTAAATTTGGTATGGCAAACTTCTATAGATTTTCATACTGTGTGTGAATAACTTTTATTGGTGGATTAGCTAAAATACACGAACAATCAATTAACTAGTATAACTTGAAAAATCCCTTTTAAATTAGTAAGCTGAACATTTATCTATATATAAAAGGTTTTGTTGATGTAATTGTGCTTTTGTATCTTAAATTTACATCATTTAATGCTAGTACTAAACTACATATTCAATGTTGAAATATATTAAGAAAAAGACTGAAAGAAAGAAAATGTCATATGGATTAGCTCCTCTTATTTTCTCTTCAACACAGGCCATTTATAATTAGCAAAGAAGAAAATATGACTGTAGAGTTAAAAAGGGAATGAAATGTTGATTGTCAATAAGCACCAATGCTTTTATATCCCAGCTTGAAGCATAGACAATTTTTAGGCTCATTCTACCTTATGTCATAGATAATAAATAAGAGGAATGAGGGTGGCGAAGGTTTAACTTCTAGCTACTTGGTCGGAAGATATCATGTCAAGGATAAAGCTCAGGCTGTTAGGCAAGGACACTTGAATGATTTTACATCTCTAACATTGATATTCAACTCTGGTTGGCAATCACTCATGAGATGCTCCTTTGACACATTATATTGATTGAAATTAAACTCGTTGATTTTGCATCTTCAATTTTGTTAAAATTGATTTTATTGACAACTACTATAGTACTATTATACCTTCACTTGCCTATCATTCTTCTATGTAGACCATATCATGCCAATATTTCTACCATGTTTTGTTCTTGGACTGCAGCTGATCTTGGAACAATTTACGTCTTCAACTTATCTGGAAATTTTCTTTTGCTTTCTTTTGCATTTTCTTTTTTCCTTTCCACACTTCATTCCTGTCAATTACAAGCCTGACATATCTATACTATTATTAGCATTCTACTACTAATATGTACTGCGTTGAAAATGAGGTTTTCTGCTGAATACATTTGAGAATGTAAATCTCTTCTTAATGTTGCTATTTCCTACTATTTCCTACTGAGGTTGTCTTTCTTTTGACAGGAAAAGGATAAAATAAGAAGAGAAAGAAAAAGACAGTCAAACAGGGAATCGGCTAGAAGATCAAGGATGCGGAAAGAGGTACATACTAGTAAAATGACTGTGCAAGGAACAGGTTTTTGTGTGGTCTGTTGCAACTATATATCTTTAGAATTTCAGAAAAATATGAAATTGTTCTATTAATTCAACAATGATAATTCAATATAATTGAAAAGGTAAAATGAAGTTACTGGTTCATTTCCTATATTACAAAAGAATTATTGGAAAGTTTTTCATCGTATCTTTTGGGGCCCATTTCTTTTTAAATCCTTATTTTAGTCATATTCACTTAATAAATTAGTAAATTTTGTACTGATCTAAGAATAACTAAATAATTAAAATAACATACGATAAACACTCATTCAAACGGCAGTGACAAAATTACAGAAAGAACCACATGCCTATACAAGATTCATAGACTATTTTGTAATTTTACAAAATCACCCACTTATTAAAACATGGGACGGAACCCTTCCAACATAGGCTTCACTTTAGGTAGTAAAGATGGATGATTAAAAGCTATGGTGAGCTAAATTCCAAAATATCAATCAAACCATGGTTTTGACATGCTTGGGTAGGCTTCATGACACTACCAATTGTCAACACTATTTCTAAGCTGTACCATTTTATTTTATGGTCATATTGTGTTGTAGATATGTGACACATTGCTTGAAGTGCATGTGAAGTTTTAAAACTAAAAAATTATAGAAGACAGTCCTATCTTGATTACTCTGCTTCTCTTATAATATTGCTATTTTAATGTGTTATAGAGCATAGCACTGATCAAAAGGACACATTAGATCTAAGTTGCCATCACTGATAATTAGTCTCACAGGATATGCTTGTACTTCTAACCATAGCAGTGAAAATTTGTTGACATATGCAGTGTAAACTAGTAAATTCATTGTGATAACCTTATAGTACATTCTCAAAGCGTCGTATCCCTATTTTTGGAAAATGAGCATATGTTGGCTCGCCTAAAAGCCAAATAATATCTTTGATACGCAACTAGCAAATTTTTACTTGTGCTTCTCACTGACTTTTGTTAGATCTCTTGTGAACTTGTTTTGGTTTCTTTCTGGAGGCAAATAATACATGGTGAAAGCCTTTATTGTTTTCTTGAAGTTTGTATTTCATATGATATTTTCATCTTTTGTTCCTTCGCAGAAAGAATGTGAAGAGCTACATGCAAAAATGGAAATTCTTAAAGATGGAAACTCCATGCTTACGCAGAGGCTCAAGAGTCTTTCTGAGGAATGTCTGGAGATCTGCAATGAAAATGATGCCATAGAGGTCCATCATTTAAACCCAATTCCATGTTTCTCGAATTATTTACTGTTCATTCAATTGAAATAGTACTTAAGATTCTTACTAAACCATAGTGGTGTGTAGTTGAAATATCCAAAAGCCCACCAATAAGTTTAGAGAGAAACCACCATAACAAGCACTGCATCCTAAATCAATTTAAGGCAATAAATCTTACTATTTTCACTTATTTGTCCCTTACAAAAAAATCCGTTCGTTATGAATGTGGAACTTTATGACTCACGTGAATTTCCAATATTCCCTCCTTCAAATTTGATTTCTAACATTAGTCAACATTCGTATGCTCCGACTCCAGCAGAATCCTATTTGAGTGTTCTCAAGATTACCAACCAAGAATTAAGTCTTGGCGAATGCATCACAATATAGTTTATGAACAAACCCAATCACCAACCAATGTCTCTAAATGCTCGATCTAGGTAAACCATCAGCTCTAATAATGTCACTTATGAACCCTAAAGCCAAAAAATGTTCATCAATGGGCTTGAGAGAGAAACCACAATAGCGGGTCACACACCATATCTTGATCCAAAGCCTCCTAGAATGAGTCTGTTTTTATTTTACTCAAATGGTCCTCACCTAATCCCTTTCTTATCAATGTACATGCATTTTGAGGATAAATTAAACAATTTCAATTGCAGTAATTTATCACGAGGATGAATAGACAATTGAAAGTGACGATTCATAATGTCTGCTATTTAAAAAGATCACATTGTTCTGGCAATCTTGCATTTATGACTTGAGTCCTGCTCTTTCAAATGACAAGGCTGAATTTGCCCTCGTCATGTCCACTATCAGTTTGTTTCTTAGATAACAATTATTTATTCACCAGCCTTTGATTATGGTCTACAAGGATGTTAATTATGAGCATGTGTGTCTACATTTATTATTCTTTGGAATTATATTTTATTTATAGTTAGTGGAGTGGTTATGTTATATACAGTTAATATATAATAGTGGGATGATTTGTATTATTGAGGGATAAAATAGGAAAAAAAATGTGGAGACTAAAAGTTATTATCATTCTAATTGTTACCGAAGATTATAGATTGTTCTGCTTTCTTTTACAAGATTAATACTAATTTGAGTATTATTTGGCGGGGGGACAGGAAGAGCTGATTAAAATGTATGGACCAGATTCAATAGCAGATCTACTGCCCTTCAAGCCTACCTGACCCTGTTGCTGGTTAAGGAAGGAAGCATCTTATTACAACCAATCAGAATATATTGTTTCATTTTTATTTTTTTATTTTGGCCAGTTGAGTTGTGGCCTTGCTTATGTCGGTTTAGGTTAAGGAAGGAAACGAAAGGTTCCCAAAAATAGGGATTATTATAATAAAGGATTAAGAATGAAAATTATTGTTGAAGATTGAATAAGGTATTCGCTATTCTTGAATTAACCACTTCTAAATTTATTAAATCAGCAACCCCCTCCCCCATTCTCATATAACCCTAGCTTGAAAATGTTTAGTTGCTAAGCTTTCAAAAGGCTATCCAAGAAACTTCTTGTTGCAATTGGGGTTGTGATAGGAGAACAAAGAAAATTTTAAAAAATAAGAGTCATCACCAATATTTATTTTTTAAAAAAATATTAAAAAACTCATCAAAAAAATGATATTCACAATAAAAATAGGTTTGACAGTCAATTATATGTAAAGAATGAATTAACACTTTATGATGTTCGTCACAAAAGTTATATCTATAATCAATTAAAAAAGTTATTTATATTTTTTTAAAAATATTTATCTCATCTAAATTCATAATAAAACAATTAGGACAAAGATTTAATATAATTATTTAATATGAGTATTTATTTGATTTTGGCAAAAACTAAACTTTGTTATTGTTATTATATACAATTTAATATTATAATATGTATTTTAAGTGGAAAAATCAGAATTACGTAATTCTTTTAGAAAATATTCGTATGTTGAGATTTTTAAAATTTAAATTTTATTAAATTTAGAATTTTTGGACTATCATAATTCACACATCTTAAGATATAAAATTGATAAAGATGTACACCAAAATCAATTCATTATAATCTTTTAAAATTTATTTAATATTTTATTTTTATAAATAATTTATTTTGATTTACATTTTTACTTTAGAGAAATTTTTTAAAACATCAGATAGTTACTATCTGTGTTTCTAAATCTAGAAATTAAAAAGATGTGACATTCAATTAACTATTTATTAATACTTTTTTTATTTTGCCATTTTATTAATCATATAAAAAGATTTAATTATTATAAGACATATTTTATGATAACTTTATTATAACTTTGAATCATTTTATTAATTAAACAAAAAAGATTTAATCATTATAA
This sequence comes from Pachyrhizus erosus, assembly GCA_026544285.1. NCBI lineage: Eukaryota > Viridiplantae > Streptophyta > Magnoliopsida > Fabales > Fabaceae > Pachyrhizus > Pachyrhizus erosus. Next base: position 13,411 of record JAMLFT010003206.1, on the reverse strand, counting down.
GGCATATTTTATGATAACTTTATTATTACTTTGACTCAATATAAAGGTAAATCACAAATTTGATTTTCGATATTTCAAGATGTTCACACTAGTCATATTATTATTATACCCATTTATTAACTTTCCTTTCTTATGGAGTAGGCAACAAATTAACTTGCTCACTTACTGTAACAAAAAGGAGACAAAAAAGTAAATAATATAATGAGAAAGATATTGGGAAAGATTACCATATAAAAACGAAAAATTTATAATATTTTAATGTATTTAAGGAAATGAATACGAACTCTTTAACAGAAATAAGGGGTCACGAATTAGCAGAAAGATTATTACGAGAAGGGAAATATTTAAACTGAGTTGAAATATTGAAAGAAATAAATAGTAATATACCTTTCAGCAAAAACACTGGTAATAAAAAGATATAAACTTGAAATAAAAAAAAAAAAAAAATTGGGTTCAGAATGTGGTCCATTCGTCCTTAAAGCCACAATAAGGATCAATAAACAAATGTAGTTAAGCTTCGTTTTAATTTCCATATTGGGACGGTGGAGATACGTAGGGCTTGCCATTTGGAGAATGGGATGTGTGAGACATTGAATGAGAAGAGGGGAAGATTAAGGGAGGATGAAACTGAGGCAATATATATACTCGTCGCCGTTGGAAATCGTCTTCAACATTATTGTATGAATGAATGTTTTTGTTTGATGAACTTAAGAGTGTAACTCTAAATTTCACTATTTTAATTTTATTTTTGGTAGATTTTAAGAGAGAATCACAATTAAAAGAAAAAATAAAAAATTAAGTATATATAAATAATGATAAAACAGATTGAAAGATGACAAATTGAAAAAAAAAAAAAAAAGAAGAAAAAAATGTGGTATAGGAAACTTTTAATATACAAGAGAAAAGAAAAATTAAAATTTAGTAGAATCCTGATTTTATCATGAATTTGATTTTGGATATTTTAAAAAAACAAGATGGGTCAAAATATAATTTATATTAATATTTTATAAATTATTATATTTTTTTAAAATAAATTATGTAATTTAAATATTTTTTTTAAATTTATCCCTGATAATATTACACATAATCATGCCTTTGAAGATTGTTTAACAAGAATTGAAACATTAAATATCAATGATTATAAGAAAAATAAAGATTTAAATATACTTTTAGTTATTTTAATATCTTATTTTATATTTTTAATTTACATAATTTTTTTATGATTTTGGATTTTACGATTTTAAACCATGTCACTATTAACCTATTGGATCAAAGAGAGAGATCGGTATTAAAAGTTTGTAGTTTTATAAGAATCAAAATATTTTTTTTTTTAATTTTATAAGGATTAAATATTTTTTATAGAGACTAAAACCATTCAAGCCAAAAATAAATGTATACTTGCTTGTTTTTATTTTTAGATACTCAAGATATTGTTGTCATTTCATTAATACATCTGTTTAATACTGAGTAAGGGGAAACTAATTAATACATTTTCAAATAATAAAATTATTTTTATAAAATGAGTAAGGTTTATTCAAAATGATAATGAGTATAAAATTTGATGTTATTAAATGTTAACAAGAATAAATTAAACATTCAATATAAAAAGGATGATTGTAGATCTTTTTGATCCAAACTGAAACATTTAGACTGGTTTAAGTATTTGAGTTAAATCAGATAAAAAAAAAAAGTGTAAAGTGGCCATGATTGAATCGAGAATTATACTATTTATATTTCTTTTTTATATATATATTTTTAAAAATATCCTTTTACATATAGATAATAAAATCTCCATTTGTGTCCACGTTCATTATTTTTTAAATTTGATTTTTGTACTCTCCATATTTTTTCTTTTATAGGCTTTTAATAGCATGTATCATCCATCTTCATTATCTTTTAAACCTTAATTTTTCATCCCATTATCATTATTCTTTAAATTCTAATTTTATATTTCATCTTCATTATTCCTTAAATCCTTTACATATATTTTTCTCTCTCCTCTTTTCTTCTTTATAAAAAATAAAAAAATATTAAAATTTCATGATATTTTGGTTCCCTACATTTAATACAATGTTTTTTCATCAATGTGATGAATATATTCCATCAATCCTATATGTAATGATGTGCATTGGAAGATGCTGTGAGTTGCATTTTTGGAATAGGTATAAGTTTTCTTTTTTTGACAGTGAATAGGTATATGTTTTTAAAAACTAATTTTTGGTATTTTTATTTTTACATCTTTATTTATTTTTCTTTTCTTCTTTATAAGAGTAGCATGTGTGCATTACTCAATGTTAAAATGGATGATTTCAAATTAAATAATGTTTTCAGAAGAATAAAGGAGTTCCACGAACAAAGAAATTGAAACAAATAAGAATCACATTTCTGGAAGAGAGGATGTGAAGAAATAGAGGGGAATATATTTACGGAAGAGCAAAGAGAGTTTGACAAAATGAAGATTGGTTTAAAATAGAACAAAATGAAAAGATAATCAAGTAAATTTAAACACAAAAAAGGAAAAAGAAAATGCACTAAATAAATTGTGAGTGTAAATAGCAACATTCTTGAACTGAATACCAAATCATGTATTTTTAAACTTAGCGAACCAACCCAATTTAAATTATCTCAATTACATTTTATAATAGTTCAATTTATTTAAAATTTATATATATATATAACTTGAACTATTACCATCCTTTAAAGTTATTTTAATTTTTTTGTAAGTATTTTAAAAATAATGAATATAAATGTGCATAAAGCAGATGAATGGATCTAATGCACCCAAACTTGACCAAATTGATGGAACAAAAAACTGGCTTAGACACTAGAAAGACACAACAAATTAGTAAACTTTTCAATGGTCTAAGTAATTAAAATAACACAGTGTGAAGGGGTCAAGTTAGTTATCAATAAGTTAGGAATAGTTATACTCAGTTACAAAGTCTATTATTTAGTTAGGAGTTGTCATCAGTTAGGAACAGTTATAAATAACTCTATTTGTATTACTCAGTAACAATATATTGAATCTCTTCACTATGTTCCATTTTATATCATTTTCACTCTATCTTCTTCTCAGTTTGCACAATGGATCCAGACATGAATCCACTTTCTATGAAACTGCACTGTATTCAATTCTCATTTTTCACCACATTATCTTGTTCTCAATTTGCTACAATGGATCCAGTCTATCAAACTGCAAGATGACAATTTCTTAATTTGAAAGAAGGAAGCCTTAGGAGCAATTAAAACAAGCAATATTGAAAAGTTCATCTAAGTAACAAATATGAGCACAAAGAAAATATTAAGCTCAAGAGAAAGTTGTCCAAAAAAGTTTATAGCAAGAGATGTTTATATGTATCAACTTTGTAACTTCTTTAATCTTCATAACATGGTCATTATATAGACTTCATGCAAAGATGTTCATTTTGAGATAATATTTTTGAAAAACTTCTCGTTCTAATGCTTCATTTAATGTAATAGAGCTTTAATCACCCTTCTTCCTTTAATGTGACAACTTTATCAAAGGAGAGAGAAAACACAATTGACCTTTCTTTCCTAAAACTTATAGACATTTCTTCTAAAGTCGCCTTTCTTTTTTGCAAATTACTACTTCATTTTATTCCTTGTACATGTTCTAATATCAATTTTTGCTTTTGATTAAAGACTCTACTTGTAACACCCCTCGTCATATAAAGCAATATTTGTCATATATTCAATTATTTATTTTGATTAATTTGACAATTTTATTAATTCATTTGAAAAAATGTGAATATTTTTTGTGCAAGTTAAATAAACATCATACATCAATTGAGAAAGGAAACATAATATCATTCACCAAGAAATCATAATTTAGTACAAGAAAGTTGAGAATTACAACTACTGAGTACAACTAAAAAGAAATGAAACAAGCTACCACAAGCAACTACTATTGCTCCCAAAATCCTAGCAAAGCAATCCCCTACCTCTACTTCTCCTTCTTATCATCTTTGGAGTATCCCTCATCATCGTTGTATGGATCAAGAAACATAAATGGCATCCATTATTCGACAAGGGTTAGTGAGGATAGCGAGTATCAAGGTAATTTGACAAACCATTGTAAAAATTAGGGTGATCCAAAAACTATGTCCTTGGAGCTCATCAATTGTGGAGTACACTTGATGGTCATTGATGTTGTAGACTTAGTCATGACCATCTGCTCTTTTACCAGCTCCTTCGAGTCTTCTTTAAGATCTTCATCTAGATCTTTCTCCTCCTCAAATACATGTGGTGAAAACTGTAGAAACTCCTTAACCTTGTCATCATCTAGATGGTCGTCCTAGTCGGCATAGAAGGATAGTTGGGTATGAAACGTCAGCTTAGTCAACATCAACGATATATCAAGTAAAAGGATAAAAAGAATAATGACATTTTCATGATAGTAATATTAGTGCTCATCAAATGTGTGGATCCATTGTCCTTTCAAGCTCCACTCCAATGTCTCATCCCAAAACTTTAAGTGTACATACAAAAGAAACAAATAATATGGAGTGACATGTTATCTTTTTAAAGTTATGTCTATGGATAGAGTCAAGATGTTATCTTACTCCTACAACATGCCAACAACAAACAAACATAGGGGACCTAGTAAGGATTTAGGGTTATCTCCTTAAGGGTATCATCATCGTCATCAATCTCAATATCATCATGTGTACCAAATGTATCCCTATAAAAATTCATACTTCCAATTGATCATCCACTTATTACAAATTAACCTATGGGAAGTGATGGTGAGTAAGTATATCTTTGAATCCACAAATCCTGGTACCCTAACGTCCTAATTGACATGTCAATCATCAAATCCATATAAGTGTTACGCATAACCAAATTGGACAAATCCTCGCAACAGATATACCTTCCGCACCTTCACAAATAACTCGACATTTATTGAGGTGTGCAAGCTAGCATTGGTTATCCCAACATGTGGGTTGCAAGTCCATCCTTAGGATTCCACACACTATGTCATTCGTCTCTTAGAGCTAAGTAAAAGGTCATGCCCTAAAACATCTATAGCGTACCACTCTATAGCTTCCAACACCACTTCCTAGAAGTAGTAAACTTTGTTTCAAGTTTGAATAATTGGGTCTACAACATTATTGGTTTGAAGCTTCCAAATGGGGTTTCAAGAAAAATGAGCCTTGCTATGCTTGTCATGAATTTTTCTCTTGTTGATGATGATTCTAGCTATCTAGTTAAGTTATTTGTTTTTAGCATTTCTCTCGAGCTTCTCCAACATCCTTGAGTTTTTTTTCAAACTATTATTTTTTGGTGGAGCTTAATTTTTTTATTTTTTCTATTTATTTATTGAAAACAAATATTTTTCTATAAAATGCTTAGAGCTTAGTAATTTTAGCTTGAGGGAGAGTGTTGAGAATTAGGAAATAAAGTATTTAGGTATAGTATTTTTGATGTAAATGATATTATCTTATATTTGATTTAGAAGATATTATATTATCTTTGATTTAGAGAAAACTATATCTCCTCTAATTTATTGTAATCAATCATTTTCTACTTATATAAACACTCATTTGTGTTATGTTTATACACACAATTTCTCCTTCATGTTTCTGTTCTTTTTCTCTTTTATTTTAACAAGGCTTAGTAGCTATATCCTATTTTTGAATTTTGTTTCTTATCTTCATTAAAAAGACGTGAAATGGATGTTTGACTAATAGATTTGTAAGTGTTCTTGCCAAAAATGTTGCCCATCTTCTTCATTAAACTCTTGAGTCAAGCATCTCCTTGTATATGCATCCTAAAAATACGGCTTAAACTACTTAAAACAAACTTTACCTTTTGCATGAATCTCTATCTCTGCTAGTTCTTCAACTTTCTTGTGATTCAAATCCATGATATGTATTCATAAGAAAATTGTATATGGATAGATTTTAACCTTAGTTGATCCTTGATGTACAAACTTGGTGGATATGCAATAACCTGGTTATGTAGCAAGGCTTGGGCTTTTATGATCCTAACCATTTTTTATGTCATCCATAAAGGGAAAATCATGTAGTCCTAGGGTGTGTAGTGAACGAAAACACAATTTGGCTTCTATTATGATCAAGTCATACTCAAGATGAGTAGAGTTTGCTCCATTGTCCAAGTTAGTTGATAAAGTAGCAACAAGCTCAGCCTCTTGAATCTTCCTTATGTGTTTAAGGGTTGGCTTTCTTTTCTTCAAAGAAGAGGGGGGTTGTGCAACCACCATTGTTGTATTAGAATTAGTTGTAATTTTCTATTTTTCTTCTTCCTCTAGAGTGAAGGAAATAAAATGTTGCACAACTCTAGGATCTGATTTATATACAAGAGCATGAACCACATTTGAATATATCTTGCGTTGAATTCTTTGATGGTAATCATCAATGAAGGTGTTCTTTGGTAGAGCTAGATACTCAGTAGACGGTTTGAAGACAAACCCTTCAACTCATGTATGCTTTAAAATATTTGAATAGTCAACCTTATACATAGGAAACTCCAAGGGTAGACATCTAGAGTCTTTAGTTGGTGCATAATATTGTGAATTCTCCTTTAAAAAGAGAAGATATAACTTACTCTTTACTTTTGATAAACTATTTGCCTTTTACACAAAAAATTGAGGCAATAGAGGTGTTGATGTTGGATGTGGAAGCTAAATTGATGACTTGAATGGGATTGAATGTACAAAGGTTGTCCAATGATGGTTTTAACAACATTCCTTATTATTGTTTGTTAAAAGGTACCAAGGTCGGGGGTTGTAAATGGTTTGAAGCTAGGTTGGCCAAGTAAAGTGATGTTGAATACACTACTAAAGTTAGGAATGTAGTTATGGAGTTAGTTAGAAAGGTGACATCCAATGAGAATTATGTTGTCATCATTATCAAGAAATGCATTCCCATCTTCATCCATCATGGGTATCTTAACAACAACAGTTGAGAAGTACGGATGAAAGAAAGATCATTGGCGTACTACTTAGGCAAATGGTGTAGGTTAGTTGTTTAGAGATGGTGGCATATTGGTTTGGGTTTACGGTTCATGAAGGTTGGTGTTTTGGTTTTTTATTTAGCTTTAGACAATTGATGGTTGTTCAGGTTGGACAATTGGTTGGGACGGTCATGTTTAAGAAGGTTATGTGTTTTAGGCGATTGGCTTTTGATGGTAAGTTTAGGTTTAGACTAAGTAGAGGATTTAAGTAGTACCTTCACTAGTTGAATGAGGTCAATAGTAGTCACCTTGATTGTAAGTAATTTATCACCTTGGATGTAAGTAATTTGTCACCTATTGTCTTTGTTCGTCCAAGATGAATGACTTACCAAATGGGCAATTTGTCATTGTTTGAGCCTTTTTTAGCCACTTTAGCTCTTGGCCTCTTGATAACCCCTTCCTTTGTCTTCTCAAAATTTAAATATTCTTGTATAATCATCTTTCATTTTGAAGAAATAGAAGGCACAACCTTGGGTTGCTTGGATGTAAGAGCATCCTTAATAGGACTTGAAGCAATTTGTTTTCTTGATTGGTTTGGATGACCTTGTCCTTGGCTTTGTCTTTCTAAACTTGGCCTCCAGCTTCTTAATCTTCTTCTACACATCGAAGAAATCAAAGGTTACTTTATCCGCCAATTCTAGATTCAATTTCATCTTATCATTCTTCTTGTCTAATGGCACTTTAGTTGGATGGTCAGCTACATCTTTCAAATTTAACCCAAGCATCATCTTCCCTAGATTGGATTTTCCAAAGTACAACTCACAGACCTTTATCCCACCTTTCTCTATTATGGCATTCCTTTTAGCATTAAGAAGCCTATAAAAAATGTTGTACACATTATTTTCCTTGAGGATCCTACTCAATAAGGCAACATATGTAATGCTTGTTGACTCCCCTCACCCATTTATGTTTATGGTGATGTTCATGTAAATGATGAATAAAAGGTTGAATGGTAGTCCTTCCAACAGATGAAACAATAATCTATGAGCAAGAGTGGTTGAGTTCTTAAACTCAACCTTGTGTAGAATGACCTTATTGAGAATTTAATGAAAATATTTCCTTCACAGCTCATATTACTATAAGCCAATTCCTATTAATACTTATCCTCCACCAACACTTTGTCAACAACTTGAGATTCCCTATAAGCAACATCCCAATTTGAACAAATAGAAGTTCTAACCCTTTTATAACTTGTAGCAATGACAATTATTCTAGGAGTTATGAGAATCTCCTTTCCCATAATTGTTCCTACATTTACTCATTGGCCACTGAATTTAGCATTCCTCCAATATATATTGAAGTGGCTCAGAATCCCATAACTCTTCAAGTTCTTCTTGTATATGTATGAATAACTTGTATATTTGTCTAAGAAGAAAATATGATTATGAGCCTTACCCTTCATCAATTTCTACATGATTTTGGTTGAAGTTTGAAAAAGCTTGGATTAAAAAATACTCGAGGTTATTTTCTTAGAGAGGTAAGTGAAATACTACTTGGGCTGATCTTGAAGAGGGTTATTTAAGAATACTTGTAACTTTGATAAGTTATTGTGAAACTTGGTGGTGTATCAAGAATTGGACATAATCTTAAGGTGAGACAAATTAATATAGAAACCTTTGTGTTTTTCTTCTTTTATCTTAGATTTGATGAACCTTGTGTTTGAAATATCTTCATTGTAGTTCTTTCTAAATGCTAGTTTTGATAAGAGATTTATATTAAACTATTATTAAACATTTTTGCATCATCTTTTTCAAAGCCAAAAACAAAGGGCTTGTCGATTTGATATTTCTTACTTGGTGATGACCATGTACTAGTAGTTATCTTCCCCTATCAACTTGCCACTAAGTAGGATAGGGAAAAATCACTAAGTCTAAAGAAATGGGTGTCTTGTTATTTAAGCATCAAGGTATGTCATCATTGTGTTGTTAGGGAAGAAAGTTTGATCTTCCTCCATGATCTCCAAAAGCTATAGGTTTAAATGTTGATGAATAAGTATTTACAACATACATCTGTCATACATGCAGCAAGCACCAATGATAGAAATCCGATTTAAAAGGACAGTCTTGAAAACAGGTAAAAAGATAGAAATAAGAGTTTGATCCTAATTGTAACTTATCAGTAGAACCAAGTTTATCATAATAAGTGTGACCTTAACTGTGACTTGTCGGTAGAACCAACACTATAAAAGTTCTTTAATCCAAGAACAAAAGGAAAACTCTCACATAAGAGAAAACACTTAATTCATTAAAATCTGAGTTATTGTTCTTCTCTACATAGGTTCTGATTTATAGGGAATTAGAAGAAAACAAATAACATAAAATAAATCCTAAAAATTTAAACTAAAGATAAAATAATAGAAAATAAATCCTAATTTCTAACCTTGATCTTCAAACTATATATATGAGACAATTCTTGAATTGGGTATTGTTAGATTCATATCATTTCGTTCCTCTTCAAGTGATTAGTCCTCAAATCAAGTAGGTTCATATCATTCCCTTTCTTTCCAAAGTGATTCGTTCTCGAATCAAGTTTAGTTTGATATGCATTCTTGTTGTAGGCTACTCTTTAATTGTATTTACTTCTTTTTCATCTTGCAAGCTTTTAGAACTTTGATAGGTCTACCAGATGGCTAAATTAGGATTCAAAATCTTGTAAGGTCCACCAAAATCCTTTAGAAGATAATCATCACTTAAAAACAAAGGGTTAGAAGAACACAAGAATTTTCATTCCTCTTTTGAAATCACTTATTCAATTTCATTGAAAAAATATTCATCATTATTAAACAATGAGTTAACATAAAACAAATTGTATTCTTCTTTTTCTCTGAATTTTTTTCTTTCATCTCTTTTTCTCTCAATTATCTTTTTCTCATCTCTTTTTCGCCTATAAATATTTCTAGACATGGTCTTCAAATTATAGATATGAGACAATTCTTTAATTAAATATTGTCAAGTTCATATCAACCAACAGGGTATCATATACATGACAGTTTATTTTAAAAGTACTTGACAACATCAAATTAGGTTTCATAATTCACATTAGAGAGGGAAATGTTTAGTTATTTTAGTCTTTTAAATTTTATATTTTAGTCTCAATTTTTAAGTAATAACATTAAATGATAATGTAACAATGACAATGACAATTTATTGACTTGCTACATCATCGAGAAAATATAACAGTGATATTGACAATTTATTGACTTATCACATCATCAAAAAGTTTGACAAGATAATGACATGTAACTTTTGAGTAAATTGTATTTTTAAATATCTATAAACTAGTTTGACATCAACAACTATCTTGAACATATGAGAATTTAAAAATATAATTTACTAAAAAAATTACATGTAAATGTTTTATTAGACTTTTTGATGATGTGAAAAGTCAATAAATTATCAATATCACTGTTATGTTACCAATTACATTGTTACTTGAATGTAGTGACTAATACAAATTTTTTTTTAAAGAACTAAAATAAAAAATACTTTATTTTATAAGGATCAAAAGGTTATTTAAATTTATAAATTATTATATTATGATATAAGTTATTTTTTGATGAGTACAAACTTTAACTTGTTTATAAAAAAATCATTATTATAATTACTGAAATATTTAATACTTATTTATAAATTAAGTTATTATTCTATGTGAAAATGCTTTATTTTAAGTGCAGAGTCATTATTTTATGCATGAATAGTATGTCATATAAGTAAAGGTTGGTACTGAAAAAAATAGTTATTACTTTATAATAAAAGTAGTTTCAAGTAATATACAATTATTTTATGAACATCAAGTAAAAAAATTATTATTTTATGTGTAATAGTTATTATTATATGAAATAATTTTTATTTTATGTTTATTTTTTATTTTAGAATTTGGTATATGAAAGAAGAATTTATTTATAAACTTATCATATTTATATAAACTATTTTTTGAACTCGTGCAATGCACAGGTTGTCCATCCAAATTATTAGCTATTGTAATTTTATATACTATTTTCTTTTAAATTGATCAACATGTAAAAAAAATATTTAGCTTTGCATATATGGACATTGTTGAATGCTATGAAAAAAAAAAAAAAAGAACTAATTATATGGCTATTGATCATGCTTTAAAATGTCTAAAAACAAAGTTGTCATATTCATACTTAAGTTTTGATGAATCCTCATGATTATGCTCACATATCAAATTAGTAGTTCATTGAATCTCTTTACTCTATGCAATTCTCTCCCATTCCCACACCTTGTACTTCTTCTCAATCTAATGCAATTGATACTGTATGTCGAACTGAATAACGACAATTTCTTAATCTGGAAGAAGGAAGCCATAGGAGAAATCAAAGCAAGGAATCTTGAGAAGTTCATCACAGTAATGGATTTTGGAGAAATGACACAGAAGTTCTTGGAAACATCTAAAGATGCTGGAAAGATCAGTGAAGAATACAAAATCTGGGAAGAGAAGGATGACGTAATTTTTAGGTGGCTTATTAGATCCATGTCTCCAATGCTTCCTACCGAATGCCAATAAGATGTGTGCATGCTTTCAAAATATGGAAACAGTTACAGGTTTATTCCGCAGCAGAAGTAAGTCACTTAAGGACCCAATTTAAGAAATTACGTCTTCTTTCAATGAATACTTTCTTTCATATTTAAGTGATAGTTGAAAGGCTCCCAAATGAGTATGTAATAATTGTTTTAATTTGATTCATTTGACCTATTCTTTTTTCCTACTTCACATTTTAACACTTCTAACCATAGCATTGCAATGAAAATTTGTTAACATATGCAGGGCCTATTTATTTTTTCCTGAAAAATAAGAAAATAAATTCATCTTGATAAACTTAATCGTATACTCTCAAAACAACCTATCTCTTGTTTTGATACAGAAGTAGTAGTTTTTATTGTTTTCATTTTGGAAACAAATGCTCTATATGGTGAAAACTTTTATTGTTTTCTTAAAGTTGTATTTCGTATGATGTTTTCATTTTTAGGGTTTAGGGTTATATTAATTGATATTCTTAAGATAAGTATGTTATTATCTTCAAATTTAAATTAAATCCTATTTTATTTTAAATTATAACAAATTATACTGTACTTAAAATATTATTGTTATCTTCAAAATTAAATAAAATTAAGTGTCATTTTTTATATTAATTTGGTCCACTAGAAGAATATAAAAAATAATTTTAATTTATATAATTAAATGATAGTTTATAAAAAATATACTCAGTATATCTGCTGGAATTAAAATACTAGTTATTTTAGAGATCACATATATTCTACACATACAGATTTGAATCAAAATTTTTATTAGTTCTATTAATTAGTTAAAATTAAAATATTTAATATTATTATCAGTTAGAGTTTTTAAATTATGATTAATATTATAATTAAATAATTCATAATTCATTACTCACCTTGACAAATAATCATCTTAATTTTTATAATTATGCATCATTTGTATTTCTGTGAGAAAAAATGAGATACATTTGTCTAAAATAAATCCCATAAAAAATTTAATTTACATTTGCTATAAATCTGAATAAATATATATTATTGTTAATTAATAATTAATTTTAATTAAAAATTATTTGTAGTATCAATTAGAAGGTCTCAATCGTATTTAATTGCTGTAATTAAATATTTCATAATTAAATGATCAACTTAAAAAATCACTACCCCAATTACTATAATTAAAATTATTTGAATGAAAATATATATGTATTATCAGTTTCAATTTTAAAATTAAAAATATCACATTCATTACAATTACTTTTAAGTAATATTATTGTTTGCATTTCATGAATTAATAATGAAAAAAAAAGTAATCATATTTTTGTGAGAAAAAAATTTTATGATACATTTTTCAAAATTAATCTTACAAGATTTTTTAATTTAAATATAAATTGAAATTGAAATATATAATTTTATTATCTGTTAAAAGTATTTATATTATAATTAATTATTGTAATTAAATATTTTCAATCACCTTAATAAATAATCAACTAGGTTACTATAATTATGTATTATTTGTATTTTCATTACAAAAAGTGTCAAACAAACAATTTTCTTGAAATAAATCTTACAAAAGTATATAAATAATCTTTAAAATATCACAAAATTTTTTATTTATATTACTTGTAAAATATTTTTAAGAAAAAAAATATTCAAATGACAAATATTTCTATTATAAAAAATAATCTATAACACATAAGTTTTGATAAATTAATTATCATATTATATAAAATAAAATTTTATTTAATATCTAATTTATTGATTTTATTAAAATATACATTCGTTCTAATTCTTTATTTACTATAGTTATACATTTTATAAATTAAAAAATTAAAATATAAAATAAAAATATAGAATCCTTTATATGAAAAAAATTAATATGATATCTATCTATGTAACAA
>JAMLFT010003205.1:0-22739 GCA_026544285.1 Pachyrhizus erosus | reverse complement strand
ATTTACAATTAAATTAAATTTATAATGTATAATGTAATATTATTTATATTTAGTAATGTACTATATAATATACAGTATAGTAAAATTAATTTTTTATATAAGTAATTTTCGTTAAAAAAATTATTTTTCCCTATTTTTAAAAAAATCCATAAGGTTAATTATATACCAACTTGAATTGAAGTTTTTCTATTCGTGATGTTCCTTTTTATTGTCTAAGTTGACGACTATCTTTCACAAAAATTAATTTTAAGTTAAGAACATTTATAACATTGTAAAGTTAGGTTTTCTTAAAAAAATATAATTTTAATCATGTACTTTCAACAAAAATTGATATTAATCTTCATATTTTAATTTTAATTAATTTAGTTCTTAAATTTAAAAAAAAAAAAACAGTAATTTTTGTCTATTATCACAAACATTTTTTACCGTGAGACGAGGAGAGATAAAAATAACTCTTTTTATTTTTTTTGTGTGTGTAGAATTTAGAGATTAAAACATGAAATCAAATTTTATTCAAAATACATACACTGAATTTTACAATTTCTTTTTATCAGAAGGGAGCTGTTTGAAGGAGTTCTCAACGTAAACGTAAGCTAGGAAAACCGTACGAGATTGTCACAAGATAGTTTCCTAATAAATATCCTACCAAAGTGAGATATAACTGAAACAATCGAAAATCAGATATTAGAACACACGACACCGCTGATCAACTAGTTATGTGGTCAAACGGATCATCCAAACCAAAAGGTTTGTTCAAACATGAGCCCAAAGATAAGCCCAATTTGTTATTATTCATTGCCGTTTACCAAAGGCAAAAATCAGAAGACAAGAAAATGCTCTGAATGGGTAAATAATCTCATTAAGACATTAATAGCCACTTCTTTTAGCAAACCCCATTTTTTATTATATTGCAGCGCCACTTTTTAGTTTCCAATTTCTCCCAAAATAAAATGGCGGTTTTTGTTTGCATATTTTGAATTATTATATGACAGTTGTTGTGCCTGCAGTTAACACAGGTTTTTTTTCAACGAGCAATGAAACGATTTTATTATTGTTATTATTATTATTGATACTAGGAGAAAGAGTGGCACTCGCCTCTCTATATTTTTAAAAAATAAAAATAAAATAAAAGAGGGAGACAGGAGGGAGGTTAAATAAATAGTGGGAGTAGTGACCGATTTAGGATTATAAGTTAGGAAGATAATCCATTTAAAAAAAATAAAAGTTAATAATTATTATCATGAAAAAATATAAAATTTAAATATATAAAATTAGAAGATGATAAAATATATACAGCCAATAGATTTATGTATGATTTTTTAAAATTGAGGAGTGTGTTGTTAACATATAGAATGAAAGTGAACAGCTAATTGTGTAATAGTTATTTAATAAAATTAAGAGTACACTAAATATAGAATTATTGTTATATTATAAATGTATTAGTATGGAGATATTATTTTACATTATAAGAAAAGAGATATTATTTTACGTTGATTTTTTATTTTCAAGTTATTTAACATTCGCACGTTGTTGTATGGTTGTTGGTGGTGCAGACAAATATAGCCGTATTTCAGTTTCCCATATTTGGATAAGTACGCTTTTTTAGTTGTTACTAATTATTATAAAATACAATTCAACGGTTAACGTTAGGGGAAAGAATGTGCAGTCTTCTTTCTTCTCGTGCAACCTTTTTATGTTAGTTCATGCACGTAATATTCTTTAGTAAACCTTTAAAGAATATGCTTCAGTTGAGAGTTCCTGAAGAAACCTCTCTGGCCATTTCCCATTATTCCGGTATCATATGTCCCTTAAGTGTGTCAAATTTTGAATCTTCTTTCCTTTCCCCTCACTCCAACTTCATTAATGTGAACTTCCGTGAAGCAAGTTTCATTACTTTCATAATAAGTAGTACTCCTTTTGATCAACCCTTCTCCATAACATTGTCTTTAAAGTTTGAAGGTTTCTGTGTTTCTTACCTATCTTTTACATCTACTTTGTTTTTCAAAATTTAGTCTCAAAATTGGTACCTATTAATTTTAGCCTTCCTTATTCGTTTTTGCTTCGGCGGAAATTCGTTCAGAGAGAAAAACAAGGAATAAGATTTCCAACAAATGCTGGTGCTATATTGAACTTATTTCCTCCAATGTTTAATTAGTTAATTTCCAATTGCAATGAGTTTCTTCTACTATTGACCAACGCTTTAGTTGCATAATTATTTTCTTATTTTTATTATGAAATTAAGATTATCTTTTCATTTTTTTTGTATCATGAATTATATTTTTTTTAATCCACTACAGATTAATGGGCTAATATTCCAAAATTCCCAGCCATTTTGTTTCAATTTCTGAGTGGTTACTAGAAAAGAATATCAGAGATATGATGATAGGTCTAATAAATATATTTAGGTGCCAAAAACTAGTGCAAAGTCCAGTCTGTCGGTTGATTAGGTATTTTCACAAGGAACCAATCCCAGTGGCATGGAAAAAACCAAGAATTGGATGGACTAAATTAAACTTTGATGGGTCTTGCAAAAGTTTAAGTGGAAAAGCCAGCATTGGAGGGGTTGTCCGAAATCACAATGCAGAATTTTTGCTTGGCTATGCTGAATCCATTGGACAGGCCAATAGCACCATCGCTGAACTTACTGCACTTCGGAGAGGCCTCGAATTAGTCCTTGAAAATGGTTGGAATGATATTTGGCTAGAAGGAGATGCCAAAACATTGGTTGAAATTATAGTGCAAAGGAGAAAAGTTAGATGCATGGAAGTACAAAGACATATAAGTCATATAAATTCCATTCTACCAGAGTTTAACAACTTCTTTGTGAGTCATATATATAGGGAAGGGAATAGGGCAGCTGATAAATTTGCTCAAATGGGTCATCACTTGGACCAGCCTAGAATTTGGAGAGATCCTCCTGATGAAGTCTTGGATCAATTGCTAGAAGATGCTCAAGGTAAAATTGTTCTTAGAAGGAAAGGATAAATCCTACTATATATTACTTTTTGTTGTTTGTATATATATATACAATATGAATTCTTTTAGGCAAGATGATGTATATATGTATATAAATCTGTCCATGCACAGATATTGGATGTAGAAGTAGAATTATAATTTGTACATGTAATTATGTAAATGACCAGCTAAGTTGGGAGCAATAATGTTCGAAGTTCAAATTGCAAACACTAGCATTTTATGCATAGCTTTTCTTGATTATGATTACCGTGGACAAATTTTCTGACCGAATTTTACACACACAACCACATAGCCAAAAGGAATCAAGGAAGGGCTTCCCAACAATTACGGAGGTGAATGACTGAAAAAAAAAATGAGGTCATGAGATGGCATAAAATAATAAAGGAACTTGTTCTGTATTCACTTTATAATGAGTTAAATGAAAATGACTTGAGCTGGAAGTAATATGCATGATTGATCATTTTTATTTTTTTTTGGAGGAAATGATTGATCATTTCTTACTTTTATTGATTTTACGCTTTATATCTTGGTCATTTTGAAGTTTATATATTTTCACTTGTGCCACAATAACATGCGACAAGGACTCTCTTTTACTCTGGACGAGGTTCTGGCTTCTCTTTCTTAAAATGCAACCATTTTCATTATAAAATTATGGTCCGTGTGAATTTTATTTTTGAAATTATGTGGCACATAAACTAAAGTGCATGTGCATGTGCCAAAACAAATATGCTTAGTGCCCTTTAGGTGCCGATGGCGCCTGCAGCCGAATTTCCCCTTTCGGTCGTTGGATCATATTATCCACAGCCAAAGTAGGCTGGCTAGATTTAAGCCCACGACCCACGTTCAAAAACTGCTCTTTCCACTTTTAAAATTGCAACTTGCAACTGCATATTTCATATGAAACAATTAATTAATTGTAAATTATGGAGTATATTTTTTCTATTCATATCTGCCATAAATCAGCTAATCAAAGTGTCTTTTTTTAAAATCAGTAACCAAAGTGTCTTATAAATTACCTGTAATTATTATAGAATAGTGTTACTGATACACTCCATTTTGGAGTGTAAAAAAAAAGAAAGGGAACAAGAAAAAAGAAGTAAAATATGTGATAGATAATAATGTAATATAACAATAGAGAAAGAAAATGAGATGAAAAAAAAATGTACAATATCATTATTGATGATTACGTGCAAATTTAAGCAAAAAATAAGTTAAATGAATAATACAATTCTAGACCTAAATAGATGGGATAGCAGTACAAGATTCCTTTCCAGTACAACTGACCAGTACAATTTTGAGAGTGAGTAGTAACGGCTAACATTAGTCAAGTACTGAAAAGGTTTTACAAATCAACGAAGGTTGGCATAAGTCCATGTGATATCATATGATATTTATATAAGAGATGTATTAGGCAGAGATTTGGATCTCACTGAGTATTGTAAGTGTAAACCCCCCATATTGGAGAAACATCATTGAGTGCAGCGTTGATGAAATCCTGAATAGTAAATAGCAACTACCTTGTGTCTCTCCAGTAGATTCTTAAATGGTTTTATCGACGCTGCACTCAATCATGTTTTTTTACAATATGGTATGCTCATGGTGCTTAATGGAAGGCGTTTATGCATTTTTTTTTTTTTAACTTAGGATATCTTCTAGATAAAAGAAAGTTAGATATTAATCTTTTAAAATAGTAAGGTTTATTTAAGAGATTCACTTCTCTTTCATATACACAGATCTAAGGATTAAATCTCTTGAGTAGGTTATGTTTCTCTATTTCTCATCCTTTTTACTTAGTCGTATGTTTAGTACATGTGAAATCTTGCATTTTATAACTTTTTTTTTTTTTTCATAAAAATTGAGCAATTATACACTCTTAAACTAAGAATATTGCATCCTGATAATGACACGTTTGTTTGACAGAGTCAACCGCTAAGAATGTTGATTGAATTAATTTTTCCTTTGATGAAAATAGCAATACAATTCATTTATCGAATTTCTCTATTTCTCTATTTCTCTTGCAGCATGTATCGGATGGAACTCGAGAAATGAGGCGTTCAAAACTGCAATTCATGATGCTGAATATAATGTCATGATTCAGCTTTGAAACAAGAAATACATGGATATTAAAGTCCTTGGTAGCCACAGAAATTCTTCCTCGAATACTTGAATTTAGCCCCTCAAGAAAAACAAATGTAAATGTCGTTTTAGTCCTTTGTACTCTCACTCTCTTGGAAGTTTGTATGCGTGCGTAACTTCAACTTTTAAGCAGTCTTGTGTGCTAATTTTAACATTTAACGTTCTTGTCTTTGCAGGTACCATCACTAGAAACGTTTGTCACACACCACTGTTGATGACACCGTCCTACCACATATTGGAAATCTTGCGTTGTATCCTCCGTGTCTGCCTCACAACACCTTTAGAAACTCGTATTCGTGCCATATATAAATAAAATTATTAAACTTTCGAATAGGTAATTTCTCACATGCTCTCTTGATTAAGGTAAAAGACTCGTGATCCAGCTTTCTATACTTCATTTGACATATGCCTATTGACAAAATATATATAGCAATTTCAGCTTTCAAGACTATGATCAAATATTAGAATCATTCACTTTCCAAATTCTTAGACAGATTGCAAGTTATAATAAAACAAAACAATTTAAGTTATTTAGTGTCCTTTTGTGATGATAAGATATCCTTTTTCATCAAATGTATGCAGCAGCGTAAATGTACTCTCTGCATTCAATTATTATAAGCCCAAAACTTCAACACGAGAAAACTGGACTTCATCAATCACACTTGATAACTTTTCAGCCCATAATAAATTACACTTGGTACTCCAATTTACACAACTGAACCGCAACAAAATAAACTAAATTCAATTATAAGGAAATATTTCATACATCCCATGCACTATTGTACTGCTTTTGGACTGAGTAACTGTAGACAGTACATTTAGTGAATGGATTAACTAGTATAAAATTATTTCAATGTAACTAATTATATTAAAATTTGGATATATAATTATATTAAATACATAGAAGGAAAACTATCACTCAAAATAGTTCTACCTCTATAATGTTTCTTATGAAAGAAACATGTGATCTTGTAAAAAAGAAAAACATTGCAGTTAGCAGGCTTATTAATTTTCTATTTGTACATTCGTGCAATCCAAAACTAGAAATTAACAGGAAAATCAACACGTCTGACAAATAGATTCCTGAAAGCTTTCCAATTTTATCTCTTTCAAACAAGTAATTTTCAGAAAGCAAAATATATATAATACAAATGTGTGTACCAAACTGTTATAATCAAAGATCAGTTTGGTATACATGAGATTGCACAGAATCAGCATATCATAAACATTGACTTTGATCTAAGGCATGAGAAACCGAAAACATTCTGTATTATATTATAGAGATAAAAAATAACTAATCTAATTCGACCGAACCACATTGGTCCCTGCATTGGGCAATCATGCATTTTATTTTATCTACTCTTATCTCAATGTCAATTGCTTAATCTATAAGTCAAAGCTAAATTAGTAGATTACAACACTGCATTGATTTCAGCCGAATAGCAAACCTGCCCGGACAAATTCCTCAATAAGCAACCTGAATTGTGCAGTGACAGAATTCACAACCACAAAATCCAAGTCCAACGGAAAAAATAAAAAGAAAAAAGCGAAATCAAAATCAAAATTCTTAGTATTTCATAGCATACTTTTTTCACAGAGGAGGTTGCAGTGAGTAACGAAAAGATAAGAAGGATTTTGATTTTTGAAAGCGAAGCGATCAAATCATGATCATACATTTCGAATTACGAGACTAAACAGGACGCTCTAGTTTCCAATAATTACGGGAATATGCCATGCCACGCCACGCCACGCCACGCCATGCTATTAGAATTAGACTATTAGTATTTTCTTTTCTTCCCCAATAAATACACTGCTCTTTTAGCCTTAACCTCTTATTTTTCTTATTCCATTCCTCTGTTCTGCGTGCTTCGCTTTCATTTTTTTCCCAGCAAAAATCGAATTATTGACACAATAAAATTAAATAAATCGAATTATTATTATTTTTTATGGGGAAAAAATCGAGTCCGGCGGAGGGAGAAGAAACGGTGCCGGAGCACCTGCGGTGCAGTCGTACCGACGGGCGGCAATGGCGGTGCCGGCGGCGAGTGATGGAAAACCTTAAGCTTTGCGAGATTCACTATCTGCAAGGTCAGCGTCGGCAGCAGAAGAAGAAGGCTCAGGAGTCGCTGAAGCTTAAGAGAAAGAGGCAAAACGACGCCGTTGAGGTTGAGATTGGGGCCAAACGGAACCAAAAATCGAGAGAGGCATTGGTGAATAGGAAGAAGCAATTGGAGCTTATATGGATGGTTCTGCAGAGAGAGGTTGAGAAGAAGAAGAAGAAGGAATCGCAATTGAATTTGAATTTACATTTGCATTCCGATCACGAGTTGAAGAAGGAACTGCCGAATGGGATTATGGCTATTTCGTCCAATGTGGCTTCTTCTCGTTACTTCAGGTCCAAGAATGTTGAGAGGGGTTCTCTTGGTAAGTTGCAGGTGGGTTTTGACTTTTGACTTTTCGTTGTCAACTACTTTTTCTCTTCTTTTATTTTTTTCATTTATTTATAGCGATTGAGGTATTTTATTTGTTTGTTTGATTTTTTTTAAGGTTCTGCAGTGTGGTCCAAACATGAAAAAGTGGAAGAGGAAGAAGTGTCATTGGTGTCAGAGAAGTGATTCTTGGAGTCTGATAAGGTGTTCAAGCTGCCAGAGAAAATTTTTCTGCATGGATTGCATTAAACAACGGTTGGAACTTGTTTCGTTCATTTACTACCATTCATAAATTTCTTTTTTCACTAAGAATTTCTGGCTTCATTGTTATCCTTTGCCTGCAGGGTGTTTTTTTTTTTTAATTATTGTCAACATTATAGACTAAGGTTCATTTTGGACGATTCTGTCAAGTGTGGTTTGATCAAATATTCACCTAGATGTAGATTATTTGTGATGCGGTTCTAGAACTTCTTATACGAAATGATTAGATACCCCTTTTGAAGTAGTTCATAGCAACATTGTTAAATTATTGTTATAGCGCTGTCATAACACTACAATGTGATATTTTTTGACCCCTCTGCCATGGACTGCCATAAACACCATCTGCCATTGATAACATTGGCTTATAGAGATGTGTGCAATGATTATCAATGTGAAGAGGGGTTAATAAGAATAAAAGACCAGGGGAAGAAGAAAAGGCTTTTCATGTTTGTGTACATCCAATTTCATACCACTTTCTGGTCCCTGTTCTTTTGTACCACTTTTGGAAATAGTAGTACCACAACTATCAATAGTGGCTAGAACTAGGATATTTAGTACTGGCATAACTTCTGCTGCCTGCACCTTCTATGCTTATGATCAAAATATGAGATATTTGCCAATTTATTTGTTGAAAAAAGTAGGTATTTTGATACTCAAAATGAGGTTAAGATGGCATGTCCAGTTTGTCGAGGAACTTGCACCTGTAAAGATTGCTTGGCAAGTCAGTACGAAGACAGTGAAAGTAAGGTCTGACATCAAATATGGATGCTTTACTGCTAAAACACATTTTCTTTAGCAGCACTTGCTGACAGTTTGATTTTATGCCATATTTTTTCAGGAATCTTTAACTGATAAAAACAGAATTGATAGGATATTGCATTTTCATTATTTGGTCTGTATGCTCCTTCCTGTACTAAAACAAATAGAAGAAGACCACCGTGTGGACTTAGAAACAAAAGAAAAAATTAAAGGTGGTAACTATTGTTCTTCTGATATGATAGCTTCTGGATTAGTTTTGTTGATTAAAATCTGGTTAGCTAAGATGATTTTGTTCACGGCAGGGAAAAGAATTTCTGATGTTCTTATCAAGCCGGTTGATTTTGGTTGCAGCGAGAAAAATTACTGGTAAGTTCTCTTGTGTTGATGTTATTAAGAAAATTCAAATGATTCTCTAGTGTTTCCTGCTAACAAATACAAGTATCTGTTTCACACTTGTCCCAGCAATTACTGCAAAACACCCGTTTTGGATCTTCATAGAAGCTGCCATAATTGTTCCTACAGTCTCTGCTCAAGTTGTTCTCAGGCATTAAGTCTAGGAAGCACCTCTGAAGAAATCAACTCTTCTATATGCAAGCTACCTGACAAAATAAATTCTTGCATTTCTTGTAAAAGTTGCCTTTTGGATGATAAGGTCATTTCTAATGGCAATTTAACTAATACCTCAACGTTACCTGAACGGACAAATTGTAATGGTGCTGACATTGTGTCTTGCCTTCCTACAAAGCTTGGTGATTGTTGTGATAGCCACCTTGATTTGAATTATGTTTTTCCCTTGTGTTGGATCAAAGAAATGGAAGTAAAGGCAGAAGAAATAGTTTGCAGCTATGACTTTCCTGAAACTTTAGATAAAAGATCAAGCTGCTCACTGTGTGTCAATAAAGATCATAAAACTAGCAGATACAATCAGTTACAAGAAGCAGCTCAAAGAGAAGATTCTAATGATAATTATTTATTTTATCCTACAGTTTTGGACATCAGTTGTAATCATTTTGAACACTTTCAGAAACACTGGGGAAAAGGCCACCCTGTAGTAGTGCGAGATGTGCTCCAACGTACACCAAACCTTAGTTGGGATCCACTGGTCATATTCTGTGCTTATCTTGAGAGGAGCATGACAAGATATGAGAATAATAAGGACTTACTTGAAGCTTGTTTGGATTGGTTTGAGGTCAGTTAATCAAGATATTGTATATGTTAATTACTTTTAGATAGATAGTACCCATGTTAGTTGGGACATAAGAGTCAACACCATCTTAGAAAACTATTTATTGCAATTAATGAACTTAGTAATATAAACTACATTTTAATGTCCATAGTTTTTTCCATTTGAAACTGGCATGCATTGTTGCATATAAACATCTTGTACTCAGATCCGTGAAACATGAACAAATGATGGATCTGATGTAACCAGAAGAACGTTGTTTAAAGTGTAATATTAATTTTGGAACTTACTCTGGCAGGTGGAGATTAATGTTAGGCAGTATTTTACTGGGTCTCTTAAATGTCAACCTCAGAAAAATACTTGGCATGAGATGCTGAAACTTAAAGGATGGTTGTCTTCCCAACTATTCAAAGAACAGTTTCCAGCTCATTTTACTGAAATAATTGATGCTCTTCCAATTCAAGAATACATGAATCCTTTGACTGGTCTTCTGAATTTAGCTGCAAATTTGCCACAGGGGAGTACAAAACATGACATAGGACCATATGTTTATATTTCATATGGCTGTGCTGATGAAGAAGCTGATTCTGTGACAAATCTCTGTTATGACTCTTATGACACGGTGTGTTCCCTAGTTATATTTCAGTTTTTGAATTTACCTAGAATAATATTTCCTGAACGTTTAGTTTATTTAATTAAAACTTGCCATGGAAAGGTGACTTCTGATAGTATGTTCTTCTTCTTTTGATATTTTCTTTGAAGACAAAACTGCTGTGTTCATCTTTTATGCATGTACCCTGTCATGATAGCTTTAGAGATGATCCCATCTTCTGAAACAAAAAACATCCTCTTAAAATGCTTCCTATTCTGGAAGACTTATGTCCTTGAGTCCTTGTATGCTTCAAAAACCCCGTTCCTTGTATATATGCTTGTTTTCAGGTGTCTGAGTAAAAGCATGAAAAGTTTTCCAAATCAAGTCAGGCTGCATCTTATATTTATATTACTGTTCAAATTTTACCATTGTTTTTGCTTTTCATAGCCATGGTCTTCATGGTGATAATGAATAGATTACTCAACTATGTCAAAAGGTAGATATTATAACCAAAACGTAGCCAATTGTGCCATTCACTATTCCGATTTGTAATTCCAGGTTAATATTATGGCATATACCATGGACATCCCTCTCTCTACAGATCAGCTTGGTAAAATAACTAAGTTATTGAAAAAACACAAAACTCTGTGTCAAAAGGTGTCATCTAAAACTACTAGTGAGCATTCAGAAGGCAGGGAACAAAATGAAATGCATAGTATGGTGAGACAAGGAACTGACTTTTTAAGGAGAGTCAACAGAACATCTTGCATCTCTACTGAAGGCAAAACAATATCTAATCAGACTTTAGACACTGATATTTCTGGTGATGAAGAATATGGTTCCGATTCTGAAACTGAAAAGGCACAAAGCTCCTTACCTTTCCACAGGACAGTTCTAAGCACTGAAATGTCTCCAGATCGTAATCCTAGAAATCCCTTTGACAACAACAGTGTCAAAAGGAAGAAGTTTGCTGAGAATTCTGGTGCTCGTTGGGATGTCTTTCGAAGACAGGATGTGCCAAAGCTCTTAGAATACCTTAAAAGACACTCCGATGAATTCTCTTATACTGGTGAACATCACGAGAAGGTAAGTTTAGAAGAAGACAATTCCTAAACATGATCTTGTCAGAGTTGGCGATGATTAATTTTATCTCTCGTATGCAGATGATTCATCCAATTCTGGATCAGAGCTTCTTTCTTGACAATGCTCACAAGATGAGACTTAAGGAGGAGTTTAGTAAGTATACCCGTGTTTTGTTATACATTATAACGCTGCATAACTAAATCTGATTCACCCGTCACCGTTGCCAGAAATTGAACCATGGACTTTTGAGCAACATGTTGGAGAAGCTGTCATCATTCCTTCTGGATGTCCATACCAGATTAGGAATCCTAAGGTCTTGTATACAAAATTTCTTACCCCATTTGTCTCTTTTTGAATCAATTTAAAGAATATAAACTTTAAACTATTCTTAACTGGATATACGTTCTTGTTTTACATTTTGAAATTTACTGACGATGTCAAATTTGAATTTACATCTAAGAAATATGAAGTTATCAACTCTTACATTGTACCTATACATTTAAGAAAAACAAAAGGATGATCACACTATTAATGGTCTTACCACATGATTGCTGACAGAGGATATGATTACCTCAGCATTGATTTATGTTGCACTTTTTATCTTAAGTTTTTGAGTGCATGACAATTATTTGATTATTTGATCCGCAGTGTTGTGTACATGTGGAATTGGAATTTGTGTCCCCTGAGAATGTCTCTGAGTGTATCCAATTGATTGATGAGGTCCGGCTGCTTCCAGAAGACCATAAAGCGAAAGTAGAAAAACTGGAGGTGGACTTCATAATCATAATAATCCTACTTACCAGTTTATACTTTCTTTTGTTAGATGTACGCCTGAATTAACAAACTTTGTTTCTTTTTTGGGTTCATGAAAACAGGTGAAAAAAATGGCCCTTTATAGCATGAGTACAGCAATAAAAGAAATACGCGAGCTTACATGCAAAACATGATTGCACGAGCTAAAATATAATCTTAAGATGCCTCTGAACCTCTCTCGTGTCTCAGCCCCCATACCATGTATTCTTTTTTGTATAGATTAATTCTCAAACTCATTAAGATCTAGCAAGGTACTTAAATTGGTTACTTCCAGTTTCTATTCTTTTTAGTATGTTGTTACATTTATGCCTTACCTGAATCTGAAATAAAAATTACACGGTCTGCATATATTTTTTTAATTGTTTATATTTAGAGCAAAATTTAATTAGTGAGAGAAAAAAAATTATTCAGTCTCAGCACTCCCATCCATTTGCTTCCCTTGTTTGTAAACTTGCTCTTTTTCTAAATTGGATTAGCCTCTAGTTTTATAAGGTACGATGATAGATTTATGTTTATGGAAATAGTGTAAGACATTGGGTATAATCCGATTTAGTACAACTAAAACAATCTACAACTTTGTGTATCGGATTGTGCATATGCTTCAAACTCTTCAATCACTTCAGCTACTTATGTAGGGTTTAGCTTCCATGAAGCATGACATACTGATCTATGTTCATGTTACGCCATATAATTTAAGAGCAATGTTAGCTAACATTTTATTTACCCGACCTTTATTATGAATTTAATTGGAGTATACTAAAAGTTTTAAAAGATTTTTTCATATACAATCATGTAATTAAGATGGTCATCTAACTTTAAAATAATTATTTTAAAAATCACATCTAAGCCAATTTCTAATTAATTAAAAGTATAAATCTTTATACATTGAAAAATTATTTTAAAAACCATATTTAACCCAATTTCTAATTAGTTAAAAGTATAAATATTTATACATTGACAACGTTTAAAAATTATATCTAACACAATTTCTAAGTAGTTAAAAGTATTTTACATTGATAGTGTTCCAAAATTACACTCTCATTTTAAGATAAGTTTGCAGATAATGTGTTTCTGTTGATGAAACGTTTTTGTAGTTTTGACGCCATGTGTCCTGGTATTAATAAAAAGAATAAAATAATTTTCTTATTTAAAAATTAATTGCCAATTTAAGCCCAGACTTCTCTTAATTTCACTTAAGAAATAAGCAGAAACATTAAACGCATTCTCATGTTAAGCATACCGTATCAAAAAAAAATTCTAATGTTAAACATGGTGACATTTAAAAAATTTTAAATATACCGTTCATTCATTCTGCGGCTACAACCGCGGGTAAAGAAGGGAGAAAAGATATATTCACCGCTTTATTCTTTCTACTTCCATTTTTCTTGTAAACTGTGATGCTCACAAAAATAACTTGGAAATTAACCAAGATAAATACAGGGGATAAATCTTTAAAAAATTAAATAAAGAAACAAATGTGGGAGAGCCCAGAAGACAGATGTTTTGTTTTGGGTTTTATGTTAGTCAAAATTGTTTCTCAAGAGCCTCAACAAAGAAAGAAACTTCCTCCTCAGGGGGCCATGAGACCGTCAATTGTGTAAGAAAGAGACTTTGCCCAGTCAGCTCTAAGTAGCAATGTCTGCAGCGTCTGCATCACATTGTACCCAGGATCAAGCTTTCGCTGCCAACCCTACAAATTAAACAATTACCAACATCAGGTGAATCACTTCAGCAAATAGAAATAGTTTATGGAAAAGGAATAGGAATGTTTATCCTTTGTTGTAGGTAATAAGCTATTGTTTGTATGTATGGTCACATATTTAGTGAACATGATAAACCAACGAAAAGTAATTACCTCAAGAACCAGGGTTGTCACCATGACAGTACAAACATTGCCATCAATATTAACTCTATGACGCCTAACTTTCTCAAGTAATTGCTCCATGCACTCTGCAGGATGAACCAGGTCACCTTCTGGGGTGCCCCAAAAAGTAAATGCCTCTTCCACCTCCTGTTGGAAAACAAATAGGCGACAATGTGTGACATAATTCAATATCATACATGGACTTATAGGAGAAAACAAAATGCATTTATCTTTAGAAAATCAAGCAGTCAAACAAAAACCAGTGCCAGATAGCTAGTGAGACTGCTACTTGCAAAACTGTAATAACAGAACAAAATATTCAATATTCAGTGTCAATTATCCAGAAAAGTATGCATACATTAATCCATGTATAATACACTTGTGCGTATAAGTTGACTAAGATATCATAAAACAAAACCATAATAGTAAGGTCCTGTTCGATAGTTTGGTAGTAGTTTTCAAAAACTATTTTCAGTTTTAAAAAAGTAAAGAATACAAAAACATGTTTGGATAATTGTTTTCTACATATGTAATTGAAATTTGTTCCCAAAAATGCAGTTCTGAAAACAAGAAAACAAAAACAACTTGGAGTTGTTTTGTTTATTTGTTTTCAAATTTGATGGTGTTTTTGCAATAAATAAAGCACCATGTTGACCTTGTACAATTATACTTGATTGATTTTAATGTCTCATGCACAATTCTTTTAATAACTATTTTAGACAATTTTTTTAACAAACAAGTTTTTCGTTTTGTTTTGTTTTGTTTTCAAAAACTACTCGACAAATTTTAAAAACTGTGTTGAAAGTAAGTTTTTTTAGAAAAGAATCATTTCAAACAAGACCTAAGTTTTCCAAGGGAGTTAATTAATTAAACATTCGTAGATTGAATAACAAATGACTGTAAGTTGAAGACAAAAATACCTCAATGAAGGCCTCAGGATTTGGACAGTTCTGTTGCTTCGACAAGTTGAGGGCACATTCTGCAGCAGTCCGGCCATCTCGGCGGGCAACAGCTTTAAAAAATTCCAGTAAATTTACTCTATCACTACCAGAGAGTTCAGCAGTCATGCCTACATCAAGGAAAACTACATGAGGCTTTGATTTGAAGAGCCGCTTTCGAGACTTGCTCTGAGACACTCGAACAAGGATATTTCCAGGATGCATATCTGCATGAATGAAGTTGTCCACCTGAAAGAAGACATTGCAATGTCTTGGAAGCTAAAACTTTATGACGCTCAAGTTTAAAACTAGTATGGGACCGCATGGTCCTTTTAGTTCATATTACAAGGATTATATTAATAGATCAAAGTAGTTCATTCAAAAAACAAACTATTATTTTGGATAAAAGAAAATTCAGTATAACTAAGACAAAGAAACCCAATAAATAAATAATATAAAAAGTAGATCTAAACAACCAAGGCCAGCTAACTAAGTAAAGCTCACCATATTTATGAATATCCACCAAAGAAAACCCTCCAAATCTAAATACTGTAATGATCTGAAAACCAGCTCATCCCACAGGAAAGACAGTTTTTAGAAAGAGTTGATAATTATTAAAAGAAATGGTTTTTGATTTTACAAAATAAAAACAAGCATCATAACAAATCACGGATATGTAAGATTTGAGGTCATCAGCCATGATGACTTATGCTTTATGGTGCATAATAAATCAAGAATGCCCAAAATAAAACCAATGGAAATGCTACTATCCCTAACCACAAGATAATAGTGGCACACAAAACTGCAAAGAGATATTTTACCAGAAGCATTTTCAAAAGTGCATGAGTCCCAATGTGAGCAAGCGCAGATTTAATCCGTTCATGTCCTTGAAGATCATCAACATAATATGAGACACTTTCACCCTTTTCATATGTTTCCACCAAAACAGCCGGATGCACAAGTGGATAGACAGGCTTAGGGAAAGAAACATCCTTCCATCTACGGAAATTATAAATAAAGCGACTCAAATGGGCAGCTTCTCTAGCAAGGTCAACTTGAGACATCATGAATACAGCAAATTGTTGTACACTCTCATCTAATCTTAACCAATTAAGAGCAGGAATGAACTTTGAAATTTTAGCCACCAAATTAATAATAGCAAAATCCCGTCTGATTGACTCTCCCACACCAGGATGTCTAACCTTTACTGCAACCAACAATGGCCTTGCTTGCTGACCAGGATAACGATATTTTAATGAAGCACGGTGCACTTGAGCAATGCTTCCAGATGCAACAGGAAGTTCTTCAAAATTGTCAAAAATTTCAGAAATTTTTCGACCAAATGCTCTTTCTATAGTTTTCTTTGTGTAGCTGAAACTATGCTCAGGAGCTTTGGTATGAAGTTCTGAAAGCTTAGTGCACAGGTCTCGAGGAAAGAGATCAGGCCTTGTAGCTGCCCACTGACCCCATTTTATGAATGCTGGACCTGATTTTTCTAGTGTGCGATGAATGACATGGAGCCACAGTTTCCTAAACTTTGGTCCAAAACAATCTGCAAATGGTGCCATAACAATGCTAGGAGAGAATAATATTGCTAGATAGAGAGCCCTCACTAATAAGACTAGTCCTTCAACTACTATGAATGTAAATGTAAACATGTAATTATACCCATCTTGTGCACGCATATACAAAGCATTCTGTGATGGGTATCGTTCTGCATCTGCCCAATTTTGCTGAGCTAATGCAAGCTCTCCATATGTAAATGCCAAAATACCAGGAACTAGCAAATACGAACGAGCCAAAGCCAAGCTCACTGCCTGAGCAATCATATTTACGGTAGGAGGAAATGTACCATCGCCACCAGAACAACACTTTCTGTACAGCCTTTTCCAAGCAATCTGGGAATGATGTGTGACTGTATTACTTGCTGAGGTTACGGAAAAGTTTCTGACAGAACAGCATTTACGATAGGCTTCCCTTGTCCCATGCCACAAGAATGAACTACGTGCTTGACTAGGAAACTTATATTGCATGTACACCCGGCAGTGGTGGATACTCGGTCCAACTGAGAAAACTGACCCATTTTTACTCACTTCCAGGTATCTGCTATTGATTCTACGAACAGATTGGGCAGCTCTCCTTATATTTCTAAGCATCAAATATCTGCAAAAGTGAAAACCAATAACTATGTCAACTACAATATTTCAACCACATAATTCAACTATGTTTCCTGTTATTCAATCCATAAATACTGTACACAAGTAAACCACTACTTTGGAAATGCTACCTACAGTGACTTCTCTTCACTCATGACCATAATAGGTAGACATGTAGATGAGCATTAAATGTTACACGAGCGCACACAACGTCCATTCCTCCAACAGGCATCAACAGGATGATCCGGCATATAATATGTCCCACTGTAAGTTCCTCATTTTTTGGAGTCCCAATTCATTCCCACTTTGCCGGTATTACCTCTCCTTTCCACTCAGTTACTGCCTGCTTTAAATATTAAAAAAGGAAAAATGCTTAAAACAACTATAATACATTAACATGTTACACTTCAAGAAGGGATACACATGGAACTTAATGCGGTTAGAGATTTCAATTAGACGGTAAGAGTTGATATTTCTGTACATATCCTTTGGTAGAATAGATCTCTACCTCTCTTCCAGATAGTGGTGAAGGCAATCAAATAGAAACATAGGTGAAATTATCATTACTGTGAGCACCACACAGCCAAGCTCAAATTGTAGATGTACATGAGATTAGAGTCCTCAAATTGCTGAACAATCAACAATTAGACCCTTGCTATTTATTTGGGTACCCCCGGAATTGAAAAGAAGTAACGATTCACGCTCTGACTCTAGATGCATTTCCAACAACAGAGATCCCGGGTCTAAAATTTAACCCCGGAAAGAAACACGCAACACGCAAAAGAACTTTTCTTTTAATCAAATAAAGACACCAGCAACCAAGCAATAGCCATAAAATCTACTGCGAAGAAAAATTAAAAAATAATAATAATTCAATTCCCTTAAACGCGGAGATGAACCAAATTTGACAGAAAGCAAATAAGAGAAGTGAGGAGTGAAAGAAAAAGGGAGAGAGGACCTGAGAAGGTATGGCAGTTGGGTGAAGCTGAAGAATTGGAATGGGGGATGCGATTAAGGAGGTGAGCCTCAGTTTTTTGCGATTGTGAGAGCACGTCTTTGAGGCGGTCATGACCAATACAACAAACCCTAAGGCCAAAGAAATTCATTTCATTTGTCTCCCAAAATGGAAACCCATAATTTAAAAATAAATAAATAATCCACCAAAGAAGAATGTCACTTCCACCTCAAAATACTGTCTGTATTAACTACAAAGCCTTGAAATTAAAATATAGAAATTATTTAACATTTTTAAATAAATGCTTATATGACTTTAAATAATTTTTTAAAAATCGACTTCTTTAGAAAACTAGTCCCATGGTTTCTGGGTGTAGGAATACCTTGTTGTTAGTTTAAAGAAAAATATTTTTCTAATTTCTTGTCCATATATAACTGTACAATTTAAATTTATTATTTTCATTCTTATACATGTAAAATAAAATTATAACACCCACGATGCAAAATTATCTTAAAAATTCTTTATATCTTTATTTTATTGAAAGATTAGTAATAAAATAATTAATTCAGTGTAAATATCTTTTTAATAAGACATTTAGTGAAAATTCTTTTAAAAAATAATATAATGATAAATTCAAGTTAAAAACACTAACACAGTTATTATTTTTTTAATGACGAATGTGGTGAGATACATAATTAAGGAGAATTAAATTTAACTTTATGTTATTATTATAAATAAAATAAAAGGAGAATATAATTATAAAAAATATTTATATTTAATTTAATTAAAATGTGAGATCAATAATATAAATAAAGGGAGGAGAAAATATATATAAAAAGAAAAAAAATAAAATTACTTATTAATTATTAATTTTTAAAATAGATAATAAAAATTTAAATAATTTTCTAGAGTTTTAGAATAATCTGACATGTGTATATGTATATTAAAATCTTTAGGTTTATATTTATATAAATAATAATTTTAGTGTTGAATATCTATATCAACACTAATATTGTCTTGCATAAATATAAACTTAAAATCCAGGCATAATATATCATATGGAGAAAAGTATTATAATATTTTATTTTATTTTATTTTATTTATTATTATTTTAATATTTTATTTATTTAGTAATATAAAAATATAAATCTTAAATATTATTCTTTATAAAATAACCTGAATTAATAATCTTAACATAATTGTTTAAATGTCTTAAGTATATTAATTAAATCTAAAAATTTTAAGTAAAATTTCATATGTAAATTTTATAATAAAAATAAAAACAAATTCTACCAAAAATAATCAATTAAATTTTCTAAAAAAAATAATCATTAACAAAGATAATAAATGCTTCATTCTAATAATATAATTTTTTTAAAATAATTTTAACTTAACATATAATAAATAATAATTTAAATTATATCATAAAAATACATGTAGTAAACCAAAAATAAATGCAGCAAGCATATAACTCGAAATAACACAAATAGTTTAATAAAAAATCATCAAAAAAATCAATACAATGAATAAATTTCACGCATTTGGTTAAATGAATATATATATCTATAAATTATTGCCTCTATTTTTATATATAATAAATAAATATCTAATACATTAAGATCATTAAAAACATTAACATTATTAAAAATTTAAGTTTTATTTTAAAAATATTTATATTTAAATACAATCATGTATTTTATAATTATAAAAAAACTATTACTTATTTTTTATATATAGTAATATCTAAGAATATAAATTAATAAAATCATATCAAATACTTAATTTATAAACATTTATTTAAATAAATAAAATTTAAAACTTGAGTTGAGTTCATTAAAATTTTCAAAACTGGAATCTTGTCAATTTATTTGTGACTTGTAAATAAAGTTATCAAGTCATTATTTATTTACAAGAACTAATATATATATATATATAAAAGAATAAAAAATATATTTAACTCTTAAATTAAATATTAAAATAAAATAAACAGTTAAATATCAAAATATGTTTTGATTATTCAAGTAAATGAGAGTGTTTTACATTCGTTGGTTTTTAATTAATACTTAAATTTTTTTTGTTCATATTAAATAAAAAAAAGATATTTATAAATCATTATTAAAATATAATTATATCATTTTAAAAAATTAAAAATTAAAAAATTTAAATAGTTATACTTTTATACTTTAATTTATTTATATTAGTAAAATAATTTGATTTTTGTTAATATTTTCACAAAAAAACTAGCCCCGTCCATCCACGTGATACTTACTAATTCACCTTAATTTTAGAATTTCTAAGAATCATTTAATGGGAGCAAGTGAGTACAATTCATAGCCACAGTTTAATAGCTTTGTAGTTATGATATTTTTTTTAATCAGTATCAGTATCAGTATATGTGTTGTAATATAAGCGAACGTGTCATTTTTAAGTGCATAAGTAAGCTAAGCCATACACCAAAAACAAGAAAAGTAAGCTAAGGCAATTCGAATTAATGTTTCGATTATGTGTTGCTATTTTAAAATACAACATTATTGCTTACTACAAGTCTTGGGGATCATGCTTATGAATCCCGTTCATCTCTATTTCTTATATATAACATTAAATTAATCTTAACGTAGTATATAAACATCTATTACACATTTTTATTGTGGTGCCATTCTTATTAATTTAAGTCTCATAATGTCTTTTATAAATACTCTCTGTCACATACATCAGATTATAACTTAGCCACGCACAACACTCCAATACCACACAAAATATTTACATGGTCCAAATCGTCTAAATCTGCTCCTATAAATCATGGGCCCAAGCCAATTTTTTTGGTAAATGAAAGTGAATCGCAACCAGAAGAAGCTAATTTTGTTACGCAAATCAAACTTTTATTCATTCCACTTTCCATCTGTTGACGTGTTAAATATTAAATATTAAATACAAAAGAAAGAAATAACAGGTTAAATAAGTTATTAAATTGTTAAGCTACTAAAACTATTATCCAAAACTGTCAATAAATAAATAAATAAATCTGTTATCCAAACACACTAATTTTTAAAAGAGAAACTAAGATGAATACGATGGCCATCCTACGGCACAACTTATGAAATGTGTTGTAACGTGTAATTTTTTATCTGGTTGACTCTCCTTTTATACAGAAAACTATATTAATTTCCATCTTTAATTTTTTAGTAGTTTTTGCTTAAATTAATAATTATTGATACTTGAGATATTTTAAATTCATTTTTATTACAACATTTATTGACTTAAATAATATTTTCATCTTTATAAAACACAGTGTATTTTACTTTACTTTTTTAATTTTTTAAAATTATTTTTATTTTTATTTTTAAATAACATTAACTAATAATATTTTTTAATAAAATATTTTTTTAAATATCTCATCAACTAATATGATATCATCAATTATTTTAAATAAATAATAATCAATCTAAACATGACTGTTAGATTTTTTACATAATAAATCAACATAATGATAATATTGTTATTATATTATTGTTTAATATTATTACATAGATTAAAATAAAAGAATTTAAATATTTAAAACTAAAAAAAAAATTTAAAGAATTAAAATAAAATAAAATTATTTTATATAACCAAAACATGATGTAAGTCAAAATTATATTTAAGATTTCGAGTGCGTAAATAATACATGGATTCATCTTGTTTAGGATTTAGATTTTAGGATTTAGGATTTATCTTTGTACTGTATGACCCTAAATATATAGGTCTATAGTTAGATAGGTTAATTTGTTTGAGCCCATATTTTAAACGAGTCTTTATCAACTTGGTTCATGGACTAATATATGGGTTAACCTGCGCACACCTTCATTTTTAAACATTGAGGATTTTCATAATATAGGAATTTTTTTATTGTGCATTTATTTATTTATTTTAAATGAATATGTTAAGAAGTTTATATTTTAAAGAAATTGAAATTATAATTAATAACCAAATTATTAGAAAGATAGAAATAAAATAAAACATACCAGAATATTAAGTGTATATGAATATTAGAATGGAAAGAGAACTATACAAGAATATCAAAAGGTTGGAGCTTAAAAGTGATCTAAGTCATTTTTCTAATAATTTAAGAAGTATTGAACCCCATTTTGCTTTTAACTCTTGATAATGATTACTGGTATAGAAATTAGGTGACAGGTGTACTTTTGCGGAGACTAATTAGTATCAAATTTATCATTCGAACCCCATCATTAAGCTATCTATTGACCGATTAAACTCTATAAATCTCATTTCGGTTGACTACGTTTCAATTTGCAACGAGTGTTGTTCCAATTCAATTTCTTTTCTCCTCCCTTAGTTTCAATGGACTGTCACTTGTATGGCGTTGAAAACTGCACTTCAACTTTGAATTATATTTTTAGAGAAGCTTCTGATTTTTTTGGTTCACATCTCAACACCAATAAATGAGCTATACAAACATGCATTTTCAAGCTTCCTTCTTCATCTTTAATTTGTTGAGCATAGATAAATATAGGGACTTCAATATTATTATTATTATTATTATTATTATTATTATTATTATTATTATTATTATTATTATTATTATTATTATTATTAT